>WNWK01034560.1:0-20384 GCA_009830355.1 Cherax destructor
TCCTACCCTTCCCAATATTATTTCCACCAGCACTGAGACAGATAATGGGCTTGTTCCCATTACCTGACATGATATTATCTAACCTGTTGACTATGTCTCCAACACCAGCTCCAGGGAAGCACACCTCTCTCTCGCCCTCTTATTCCTATTACAGAAAGCATGGTCCATATATCTTACCTGCGAGTCACCTACCACAAGAATTTGCTTACCTCTATTAGCAGGGAAGTAGTACCTTTACCTTCACTGGCCTCTGGAGTACACTCATCCTGAAGAACAGAGAAGCGATTTCCTACCTTCAAATCTTCTCTCTTAACTTTCCTTATTTTGATGTTCCTGCCATTACTGGGAACCACTTGCCACTTGTAGCAGGTGCTGGACTGCACCTCACTCCTAGTAGCCCTTTCCTCCTTCCCCCCTTTACCCTCCTCGCAGGTAGTGGCAGACTGCACCTCACTACTGGTATCCCTTTTCCCCTCCACCACTCCAGCCACTTCATTCTCACTTCCAACGCCATAGAGGTGAACCTTCAGCCTCCTAAATTCCTCCTGGAGAAGCAGGAGCTCCCTCCTCAACACCCCAACCTCACGCTTTAAAACACTGCAGCAGCTAGCCATAATTGCACCCCTTCACACTAATTCCCAAAGCAGCTCAGGGCATGCGACCTATTTCGTGTGCCTTAATTTTCCTCAATAGTCTCTGATGTGGGACTCTATCAAAAGCCTTATTGAAGTCCATATACACAATATCATATTCATTACCATGATCTACCTCCTCAAATACCTTAGTGAAAAAAGTTATTAAATTTGTAAGGCAGGAATGCCCTTTTGTAAAACCGTGCTGAGATTCGTTGATTAATTTATGCTTTTCAAGATGGCTGCGAATTGCCTCGGCAATTATTGATTCCATAAATTTTCCCACTATGGAGGTTAGGCTTATTGGTCTATAGTTCGAAGCTAAGAACCTGTCACCTGCCTTGAACATAGGTATTACATTTGCCATTTTCCAATTATCTGGCACCATGCCAGTTTGCAGTGATATGTTAAAAAGATTAGCCATAGGTTTGCTAAGCTCCTCTTTACATTCCTTTAGAACCCTTGCATACAGTTCATCAGGGCCTGGGAAATTGTTAGGTTCCAATAATATTTTCAATCGTGAGGACGTGTCTAGTGTACTCTCTGTGGAGACTTTTCTACTGTGCTTCCGTTCTTAGCTACCTGAGATTGGATGATGGTTTCCCTCGACTACGAGCAGCTATATCTCCAACTTAAGGCGGAATTAACGGAAGCTAGAAGAGAAATTCAACGATTGAGGGGTATATGCAAGGATTATCCCCGGAACAATGTCGCCGATGATCAGACCAACGAATGGATGTTAGTCGGTTCTGAAGGGATGAAGCTGAAGTTTAAGAAGGTCCAGGAGACTGCTGTGAAAACCAGCAACTCTTTTTCCTTGTTATCAGACGAATGTGAAGACATCCCAGCGATGACCATCTCTACAAAGACCGTCGAGAACGTCATGCACACCGCCAGTCGAGGTAAGAACATTGTTTTAGTTGGGGATAGTCAGATTAGGTTTATGGATGGGAATTATGTCTAAAGGATAGGAATAGGAGGCAGAGGGTATGTTATCCAAGGGCTGGGATGCAGGATATTGTTAGCAGTCTGGACGACATCATGAGAGGAAATGGGAGCAATCCTATTATCTGTCTCAGTGCTGGAGGCAACGATGTTGGCAGACGTAGGAGTGAGGAGCTGATTAGCAGCTAGAGGTCAGCAATAGACAGAATTAGGAAGAAGGGTGGGAACCCTGTCATATGTGGTGTTTTGCCAAGGAAGGGAGTTGGATGTGAATGGTTGTCCAGGGCAATTGGAGTCAATTGCCGGCTGGACAAATACTGTAAGGAAAATGCAGTAACATTCATTGACAACTGGGACCTCTTCTATGGCAGAAATGACATGTATGCCTGGGATGGGGTTCACTTATCTAGGTTTGGGGTGGGGGCACTGGCAACTGCCGGGGAGGGAGCTGTTAGGGCTATAAACTAGAAAAAGTTAGTGGTATGGGTTATGGGGGGCAAACAGTGAAGTCCCAATGTAGTAATGTTATAAATTCTAGGGGAACTAGTAATAGACAGAATAATGTGGATATTGGAAAGTCAGTGGCACTAGGTGACAAAAACAGTAATAGGTATAGTGGAAAAACAGAAATGAGCAGGAAGGGTAAAGAGAAAGGAGGGTCTTTAAGTGTATATTACACCAATAGTCGTAGTGCTAGGAATAAGATGGACGAGTTGAGATTAGTTGCAAGTACTGGTAATATTGATGTTTTAGCAATAACTGAGACATGGTTTAATATGAAAAATCGGGACATGCCTGCCGAATGTCACATTCAGGGTTTTAAATTGTTCCAAGTAGACAGAAGTATCGGGAAAGGGGGTGGGGTGGCACTCTATGTCCGTGATCATTTAAATTGTTGCATAAAAACGGGTATAAAGTCTGAAATAACACATACAGAGTCTGTCTGGATAGAATTTTCAGAGGGGTGCGAAAAATTGATTTTAGGCGTGATTTACCGTCCTCCAAACTTAGATAGGGAACAAGGGAGACTACTTTGGGAGGAAATTGTTAAGGCCACAAGGCACGATAACGTAGTAATTCTAGGGGACTTTAACTTTAGTCAGATTGATTGAAATTTCTTGACAGGGAATTTAGAATCTAACGACTTTTTAGAAGTAGTTCAGGATTGCTTTTTGAGGCAGTTTGTGACAGAACCTACAAGGGGAAATAACCTACTTGACTTGGTTCTGGCAAGCAAGGAAACCCTTGTTAATAATTTAGAAATTACAGAGGAACTCGGCTCAAGCGACCACAAGTCAATTACCTTTAGCATTGAATGGATGTATGATAGTAGGGATAATTCAGTAACGGTCCCAGATTTTCTCTTAGCAGATTATAATGGACTTAGGGAACACTTATCAACTGTGGACTGGGGTAACGAAGAGAGGTATCAATATGACAGTTTTCTTAACACTATACAGGCAGCCCAAAGAACATTTATCCCATATAAAGAAATTAGATCAAGTAGATATGACCCAAAATGGATGAATAATAGGCTCAAATATCTTTTAGGGCAGAAGAAAGGAATTTATAGGCGCATAAAAAGAGGTGAGGGTCATCTTATAAATCAGTATACTGACATTAAGAGGGACATTAAAAAGGGGATAAGAAAAGCTAAACGGGACTATGAAATTAAAGTTGCTAGAGATTCAAAAACTAACCCAAAAAGTTTTTTCCAGTTTTATAGAACAAAAGTTAGAGATAAGATAGGTCCCCTTAAAAATAACTCTGGGCATCTTACTGACAAGGAGAATGATATGTGCTCTATCTTTAATAATTATTTTCTCTCGGTTTTCACACAGGAAGACACTAATAATATCCCAGTAATTAATTTTTACAGAGGCCCAGAAGAAGATAAATTATGTAATATCACAGTCACTAGCGAAATGGTTATGAAACAACTAGACCGACTGAAACAAAATAAATCGCCGGGTCCTGATGAGCTTTTTGCAAGGGTTCTTAAGGAATGCAAAATGGAACTCTGTGAACCATTATCTAACATTTTTAATTTATCTCTTCAAACAGGTGTAGTGTCTGATATGTGGAAGATGGCTAATGTAATTCCTATTTTTAAAGCAGGGGACAAGTCACTACCGTCAAATTACCGCCCAATAAGCCTGACCTCAATTGTAGGCAAATTACTAGAGTCAATTATAGCTGATATTATTAGAAGCCATCTAGATAACCATAATTTGATTAATGATACTCAGCATGGATTCACGAGGGGCCGTACCTGCCTATCTAATTTATTAACCTTCTTCAGTAAAGCATTTGAGGCTGTTGATCACGATAAAGAATTCGATATTGTTTATTTAGACTTTAGTAAGGCTTTTGATAGAGTACCGCACCAGAAACTGTTAAAGAAAGTGGCAGCTCATGGCATTGGGGGAAAAGTGCTGTCATGGATCGAGTCATGGCTCACCAATAGGAAGCAGAGAGTGTGCATAAATGGGGTTAAATCCGAATGGGGACGTGTAACAAGTGGTGTTCCACAGGGATCAGTCTTAGGCGCGTTGTTATTTATAATATATATCAATGACCTTGACGAGGGAATTACTAGTGATATGAGCAAATTCGCCGACGACACGAAGATAGGTAGAAATAAATGGTATAAAATACCGACACAATGGAAAAATAAATACATAAGCAGTATAATGTGATCCTTTATTGACAACGTTTCGCCCACGCAGTGGACTTTATCGAGTCACAGACAGATCTACCTGTAAAATGAGCAACATGGAGATATATATAGGGTACAGTCAGATGGAGAATGCTGGGTCAGGTGGAGAAAGCTGCATGTGACAGTCTTAAAAGTAGTGTGATAGTTAAAAACATTGTGTGACTTAAAGGACTTGCAGTGTACCATTTTTGAGTTCTAGGTGGGATAGCGTTGAAGAAGTTTCTTGGCAATAGGTTCAGCTATGTTGTAGAAGCCGTTGTTCTGGTGTAAGTTGTTGGATATACAGATGAGTGATGATTCTAGGATTCTTCGGTATTGCGTTTTGTCTTCTCTGGCGATGAGTCTTGCGTTTCTGTAGTTGATTAGATGGTTGTTTAAATTTCGGTGTTGAACACAGGCATTTCTTGAGTCGTCAGATCTGCCTGCGTACTGGTGTTCTGAAATGCGTGTTTGTAGGTCTCTGGATGTTTCGCCAACGTATAGTTTGCTGCAGCCATTACAAGGGATTGTGTATACCCCTGCCGTGGATTGAAGCTTTTCCTGTCTGTTACTGGTAATGTCCTTGATGGTGGTGGATGTGGAGGTGGATACTCGGAATGAGGTCTTAGAAAAAATGTTGGTAACTTGTTTGGAAATGGAGTTGGTGGGAAGGACTATGTATCTCTTCTCAGCAGTGTCTTCTCTGGGTGTGTTCAGGTAATTTTTCAGTCCTATGAAATCAGCCAGGCGGAAGTCAGGGACAGAGACTTGATTGCCATTATTAGGGTAATTCCATTATATATTAAAACTGAGTGATTTGTGATCACTTTCCCCAAGCTCATCATTAACCTCAAGATTATTAATTAGCGATTCCCTGCTGGCAAGAACCAAGTCTAGCAGGTTATTTCCTCTAGTTGGTTCTGTCACCAACTGTTTCAAAAAACAATCCTGAATTGTATCAAGAAATTCACTTGACTCTAAATTTCCTGTCAAATTGCTCCAGTCAATTTGTCTAAAGTTGAAATCTCCAATTAGCACAACATTTTCATATGTAGATGCCTTACGAATTTCATCCCATAGAAGTTTACTGCACTCCCTATCAAGATTTGGGGCCTGTAAATCGCACCCAGTACGCAGGCAGATCTGACGACTCAAGAAATGCCTGTGTTCAACACCGAAATTTACACAACCATTTAATCAACTACAGAAACGCAAGACTCATCGCCAGAGAAGACAACACGCAATACCGAAGAATCCTAGAATCATCACTCATCTGTATATCCAACAACTTCAACCAGAACAACGGCTTCTACAACATAGCTGAATCTATTGCCAAGAAACTTCTTCAACGCTATCCCACCTAGAACTCAAGAATGGTACACTGCAGGTCCTTTAAGTCACACAATGTTTTTAACTATCACACTACTTTTAAGACTGTGACATGCAGCTTTCTCCACCTGACCCAGCATTCTCCACCTGACTGTACCCTATATATATCTCCATGTTGCTCATTTTCCAGGTAGATCTGTTTGTGACTCGATAAAGCCCACTGCGTGGGCGAAACGTTGTCAATAAAGGATCACATTATACTGCTTATGTGTTTATTTTTCCATTGTGTCGGTATTTTATACCATTTATTTCCATAAGTTTTACACGGACCTCAAGAAGCTGTAACCAAACAGATTCAGTGGCTGACGCTTCTAATTTTATATCTTGTCTAACACAACAATTTAAATTGTCTCTAACATACATCGCTACTCCACCACCCTTCCTGTTGACCCTATCAATGTGGAATAATTTATAGCCTTGTATGTGACATTCAGAAGGCAACTCTCTATCTTTCAGATTAAGCCAGGTCTCTGTTACAGCAAAATATCTATGTTTCCTGCACTTGCAATTAATCTTAGCTCATCTATCTTATTTCTTACACTCCTGCTATTAGTATAGTAAACCTTAAGGGAGCTAGTCTCTTGTTTCCTTCTGCTGTCTCCCTTTGTTTGCTGACCTGATCCAATGTCTTTATTTGTAACTTTATGATGAATGTCTTTTATACACTTACTGTTTTCAGCCCTAGTGTTGCAAACTGACTGTTCCCCACACACACCCATACCTCTATCTTCTATCAGTTTAAAATACTAGGCATCTCAGCAATGGCCCTCTCGATTGAGTTGGCAAGTGCTTCCACCCCTGTCCCAGAGAGATGTACCCCATCCCTTGCATACATATCATGTTTGCCATAAAAGTTGTCCCAGTTGTCAATGAATGGGATTGCAAGTTCCTTGCAGTATCTGTCTAGCCAGCAATTTGCACCAATTGCCCTAGACAACCATTCATTTCTCACTCCCCTTCTAGGCAAGATGCTACATATGATTGGGACCCCTCCCTTAGTCTTAATTAGATCTATAGCTGACCTGTACTTATCTAGCAGCTCTTCTCTCCTACCCTTCTCAATATCATTTCCACCAGCACTGAGACAGATAATGGGCTTGTTCCCATTACCTGACATGATATTATCCAACCTCTTGACTATGTCTCCAACACCACCTCCAGGGAAGCACACCCTCTCTCTCACCTTCTTATTCCTATTACAGAAAGCACGGTCCATATAGCTTACCTGTGAGTCACCTACCACAAGAATTCGCTTACCTCTATTAGCAGGGGAAGTAGTACCTTTACCTTCACTGGCCTCTGGAGTACACTCATCCTGAAGAACAGAGAAGCGATTTCCTACCTTCAAATCTTCTCTCTTAACTTTCCTTATTTTGATGCTCCTGCCATTACTGGGAACCACTCGCTACCTGTAGCAGGTGCTGGACTGCACATCACTACTGGTAACCCTATTCCCCTCCACCACTCCAGCCACCTCCCTCTCACTTCCAAAACCATTGAGGTGAACCTTCAGCCTCCTAAATTCCTCCTGGAGAAGCAGGACCTCCTTCCTCAACACCCCAACCTCATGTTTTAAAACACTGCAGCAGCTAGCCATAATTGTAACCCTTCACACTAATTCCCAAAGCAGCTCAGGGACTGAGACCACTCGTGACCACTGACCACTGACTGCGTATCTTGTCACAAGGTTCGTAAGTTTGAGTCTCCTTCGGCCAGAGATCAGTGTTTGTAAATATTTCGCCTGCTCTTGCGAATTCCTAGCATATATATATATATATATATATATATATATATATATATATATATATATATATATATATATATATATATATATATATATATATATATATATGTAAATGTTCGTTTGTTCAAAATCTTAAATCTCGGAAAGTTCTTCACCGATTGCTTTGAAATTTTGACACAACGTTGCATTCGAATATGCGCGTGTTTCTATATACCTACTTGCCTTTTTTTAAAAACAGCATAAAAGCAACACAAGCTATACTAAATATTTTACTACAGAGATGGTGCGTGTTCTAGAGTCGGCAAACCAGACAATCTCTCTCTCTATCTCTATTTCTCTCTTTCTCTTCTCTCTCTCTCTCTCTCTCTCTCTCTCTCTCTATTATATATATATATATATATATATATATATATATATATATATATATATATATATATATATATATATATATATATATTCTTTTTTTGTTCCATTGTCTGTGCAGATATAGAGATTGTCTGGTTTGCTGTTTAGATCTAGACACGGATTGCTTCTCACATGGACAATTATATGTTGCGTGTTCTAGAGTCGGCAAACCAGACTGGGCCACAGCAACGCATGGCCGGGTACAGCTAGGGTCATACAGTGCTGCAGGGCAGGGGGGGGTGTTGCTGGAGCAGAGAATAGCATGGATGAAAAGGATAACAGAGGTAGAGTTAGAAAGGGTTGTGAGGAGTGCTAAAAGAAATGTTATCAAAGTTTGTGAAATAAATCAGTTGCTGTCAAAAAAGTCAAGGAGGAAGTCTGAGTCAAAAGTGGGGCCGTCAGCGAGGAGGGAAGATAAAGTAAGGGTGTTAGAGTGGTGACAACATTGGAGGTAAATTCTCTGTGCTCGTTGAAATACAGGACAGTACAATAGAATATGGCAAACTGAAATTGTAACCTGACAGTTCTCACAGAGTGGAACAGGGCGCCTCTCCATGAGATACCTGTGAGTAAGACGAGTGTGTCTGATGAGCGTTGTCTCCCAACCTCGGCATCAATGATAAGAAGGCCAGAAACCTAACCTTGGCTTGATGGAATAAAATTTATGAGTCATATCGGACCAACTGTGTTACCAACGGTTGCAAAGGTGATTAGAGATTACAGCAAAATAGTCTGAGTATGGAATACCTCTATATAAAACTGGGAGGTCATGTACCACTGACTGCACAGCAGAGTCCGCCTGCTCGTTGCCCTGAACATCGACATGACCAGGGACCCGGCAGAGAACAATTTCTTTTTTTTTTTCTAGAAATGCGGCGCAACTAAAGTTGTATTCGTAGAACTAGGAGGATGAGGCGAATCAAATTTTTTAATAGGTTGCAATGCACTGAAGGTGTCTGAGACCACTACAAAAATTGAGGTAGGCATAGATGCAATACAAATAATTGCATTAATAATTGCAATTATTATAAATGCCCTCGCATGACGCTGGCCGGGAACACTGCTGCAGACCCGACACCTTAAGAGGATTTAGAACTATCAGTGCACACTGCGACGGAATGAGAATGACACCGGAAGTGGCTGAGAAAAAGGGAGAGAAAAATAACTAGGTATTTGTGCTTTCGCTCACGGCAGTGGGGAAGAACAAATACGAACTGTCGGAACCTCCCAAGAATGAAGAGAAAAGTTAAATGTTAGATGAACATATGAAGGGCAACTGAAGAGAAGTCAAGAGCGAGTGAAGACGAAGAGAAAAAGGACGGAGTAAACAAGGGCGGCGAACAAATAATGGACCTCTACTTACATCAGTCATGACAGCTGACCAAATAACGGAGGCAATGAGCCTCACGGCAATCGTTCAAAGATGGAACATTCGCCTCTGCATAAAGGCTCTCGACAGGAAAGGAGCGAAAAGCACCTAAACATAAACGTAATCCCTGACGATGGATGAAATCAAGTTGAGAAAGAGTTGCGGGAGAAGCTGCAGAATATATCCGGTTGCCATGGTCTAGCTTTGATATAATTTGGAATGAATGCAGTCGAAGAAGAGTTCGACGATCCCCTCCCCCCCATGAAAGATGAGCTAGGGTTTTTATAGAGGTTCAGCCGGCTACAGCAAGCTGCTTTCAGGGAGGTAATGTGAGGTTTCCAGGACAGCTGATCATCAAACAGGAGGCCAAGATATCTGACCATATCACTACAGGTATACGGGAACCATACAAGTACAATGGAGTATCAGAGATAACAGAACTTCTGGTGAAAGTAATTTGGTGCGTTTTAGAACTAGAAAATCACATGCAGTGGCCCATTGCGAAACACGGTTGACAGTATTCTGGGGTGGAGTTGCCAGTAGGCGACAGACAGCGCCTGCACAGGCTATAGCAAAGTCATGGACATAAAGTGATGACTAAATATTAGATGGGAGAACAGAGGCGCTAAGTACGAGTCATCATCTGACTAAGAGTAGCGTCAGGAAACACTTGTCCTGTTTCCTGACGAACCTTACCTAACCTAACCTAAATACACATCCCTGAGGGATACCTTCAGCTTGGACAAAGTCCGAGAAATGTCTCTCAGATAAGAAGAATTTAAGGAAAAGTAGCAGATTCTCTCGGAGGCCTAAGTAATGAATTTGGGCCACAATGTTATATCTCTAAGTAGTGTCGTATGCCTTTTCAAGATCAAAAAAAGACCGCGATAACCGAATGGTTATGCGGTCTTTGACGAACATAGGTATCTAAGTGAATCTTTATTATTAATATATAAGGAATTAAATTTAATTAGGTATCCTCGATGAGATGCCTTGAAAAGTTAGCCTAGATATCCCCGAAAGTTTACCTTTAAGCGGTTGCCTGATTTTTTTTATTTTTTGCTTCCAATAACTTCTCGATTATATTTTGCTCATAACTCGTGAACGTCAATCGGCTTAAAATTTTTCACAATAGTGTATAGTAATGAGAACCAAATTCTTAGAATGTTTGGCATGTTCTTGTGCCATGTGATCAAAGGTTTTGAACCAATTCCCAGTATCCTGAAAAGACTCAGATAACTACCAAAATCCTCAGTGGTGGAGCTTCCAGCGTTCAGGAAAGATGACAAAAAAAAAAACGATGATGGTTGAGAGTGAAATTCAGACGTGTAGTTGCGTATTGAACGATTTTATGTATAAAATAGTGTGAAACTTTTATATTCTTTAAATCACATTAAATAAATTTAAATTTACCTCTTCTGAACGACTTCAGTATTTAATTGCTGATGCATCTTAGGTCAATTCTGTTTTGTTTGAGTGCAAGCAATTTTGTTGATGAAGCAAATAGTTTAGCGTGCTTGGGATCGGTGGAATCCATGAATTAACTGGAGAATAACTCACCTGATTGGATTCAAACTTTCACTAATGGTGAGGTTTCTTGACACAAGGTTCACGCTGTCGTAACCTGACTTGAAGTTTAATGTGCTTGTGTATTTTAGAATACTGGTCTCTTTGAAAGGATCTAATTAGATCTGTATTAATTTACAATTTTTATTGAGGAAATTTGTTAGTTTCCATATAATAAGTTATGAATGCTCCCTCAGATTCCATTCATATCTTCAATACTAATATTTAACTGCATTTTAACTTACGCCGCACTCTGCATCATTCCAGCATTGAGGTGCAAGGTGATGACTCTATGGAATACTGGAATACCTATTTCGGATCCATCAGCTACCGAAATACATTTAATTTTCCATTTTTTTCCTCCTCCAGCTTTTCGATTATATTTTGCTCATAACTCGAGAACGCCTCTTTTAATCTGCTTCAAATTTTCAGTACTTGTGTGTGGTAAAGCAGACTAAGTTCCTGGAACAAGTGTGATGTTTACATTCTCTGCCATCATAGTTGTTGAAGGCATTCCCAGCATCCTGGAATAGCTTGGATATCTGTATTTGGTTATCCTTGGTTAAGCCGACATTTGTAAGTTATGTACTCTAGTCTAACATAAAACTTACTTTCTATTGAAAGGTGGTCAGTCTTACTGGGAGAAAAGTTTCGATTGGTTTCGGCCTATGTAGGTCACAATTAGCTTTCTTTATGGAAGAAAATGGAAATTGAAATAATGGTTTTCATGCGATAACTTGAGTTCGGCGTCTGATTAGCGGCACTCAGAGATTACGTGATAATGCAAGTTGTGAGCGACTTAAAGTTTAATGTACTTCCGTATTTTAGAACATTGTTCTCTTCGATCTCTTTGAAAGGTTTGAATCCCATTTGAACCGTATATGTCCTAGTTTACAATTTGTAATTAGTTTCCATATGATGACTTATGAATGCTTCTTCTGATTCCCTTCACATCTTAAACACTAACATTTAACATTTAACTTATCTTCCGCATGACGCAACAATCAACATACATGTACGTATTATTTTACTCTTAAGCTTAAACTTTTAACACTGTGCTTTTGTTTGTCTCATCACCGTAATAAGCCAAGTATAATTCTTTCTGTAATAAAAAGCTAATTATTAGGTCATGTGATGACCCGTCCTCTGAACGGGTCATCACATGACCTACAGATTCTTCACAGTTTTGCTCGTCACTTAGGATCTTTTCGAAGTGTCTTAGCGAAATAAAATAAAAACATAATTTGCTAATGTTTTTTTCTTTTTCTGCCGAGATATACTAAGCGTTTTTCTGATGCTGCTCGTTTATTCGTCCAGAAAAAAGGTCACCTAGCACAAGTTCATAAAGTTCAGGTGAATCAGTCACACTGGGAGAGCGCGATACTGTGGTGTAAGTCACATGATCGCCTAGGGTAGCAGTTGGCCATGTTGAAGGCCATAGCAGCAGCCACCACCGACTTGCCTATTTCTCTGACACCTACACATGGAATATATACATCTAATATTTCAAATTCGTCTCACGCACAGACTAACCTGCACTTCCTATACCACGACACAGAAGAGGGTAGCACGAACACTGAGCACGAACTGCACACCCTTGTTCTATTGTAGCTCAAGTCGTGACTAACACTGCCATGATTCAGGGATCACGGATGCTTAGAAACACCACTGAATAATGTAAATGACGTCAAAGGGAAAATCAAACACTAATTTACAAGAAGAGGACTTACAATGAATTACAATTAAATATATATATATATATATATATATATATATATATATATATATATATATATATATATATATATATATATATATATATATATATATGCTGTACTCTGGGCACGCGCCCCAGCTCGGAGGAGATGGATGAGATTTTCGCATTATAATAAGTGACAAACATGTAACAATATGTACTAGACATGTATCTCTCACACCTCGTGTACTGTATATGCCATCTTTATATCAATAATGTATGTCTTAAATCTTTTGTACCATATTATGTAATAAAATATACCTATTGGTAAAAAAAAAAGATGGGGTGGTAGGGGAAGTGGAAATTTGTGTATGCAATAATTTCGCCAAAATCATTCTGAACATAACGAAAAAAATATATTTCACTGTGTTTGTTTATTATTAAATTAATGTTAACGTATCTAAAATATATTTAGTTGGGTTAGGCTAAATTAAATTGCGCTTGTTGTAATAAGGTTAGGTAGGTTTTCAAAGTTTCTCTTGGTACAAAATTATAAATTCTTACATTAACATAAATGAAAAAATATATCTTTAAACTTATAAGAGAAAATTTTAGAAAGGACTTAAGTTTAGATGAGTTCTTGCTAATTGACCAGTTTTACCTAATCGGCACGACATATATATATATATATATCTGTCAGCGGTCTTCTTTGCCCTTCTCCGATCTTCATGACTTTGCATTTAGTGTGTACCATTTCAGAGGATCGGTATGGAGGAGGTTACCTGAGAAAGAACCCGTGTACCTGGGAGAATAAAATTTACATCTCAGTACATTTCCCTCAAATGAGATGAACGATATAGTCTGCTGTAGCACACTGCGTGGCTTGCAATATTCTTGGGTAATTGACAATGATTCATCAGAGCAACCGTACACCTAATTAAATCTCTCAGTGTAGCTCTCGCATTCTATTTCATTTGGTCTTTCCTGGCTGCCAAGCCAGCATTATTGAACCTTAATTAGGAAAACCTAATAAGCAGTAAACCTGAGTGAGTAATGCCGAAAGTAGGTTAGTAATCCCACTTAATGATTTACATCAGCACTTGTAACCCGATCTTTGTAAATATATATTATGTGAAGAATCAGTAAATCTCAACCTTAGCTGCGTTGGTCAGCAGTACAAGATGAGTATTACTGGGTAATCCAGGGAGGGTTAATAACCCAGGAAACTCCAAGAACGCCAGGCAATGTACCTACCTAATTAATACTAAGGTCCTTTCGTTCCTCGCAGACTACAGCAAACAGGAATCTAATTAATAATAATAATAATAATATCTTTATTTACTACAAGTACATGTACATGGTATACAGGCCTAGCTGACATCAATGACATACTACTATATAGAAAGTCCCTTGTTATGCTGAGCATTTCGGGCAGATTAGGTCAGTGTCCCAGGATGCGACTCACACCAGTCGACTAACACCCAGGTACCCATTTTACTGATGGGGAACATAGACAACAGGTGTAAAGAAACACGCCCAATGTTTCTGCCCTGGCTGGGAATCGAACCCAGGCCCTCGCCGTGTGAAGCGAGAGCTTTAGCCACCAGACCACCTAAAGGAACAGAGACTTACTACCACGTCCACGACTGAGCCTCCAGGAAGTCAATCAGCTGTGACCCAACAATTACCACAAACTACGAAGTAATTCATACAATTTATAAAAAGTAGTAACAGCATACAGTATGACCGTACAACTGCTATTGTAGTTTCATAATACAGTAACACGATACAACTCTTGAAGTAGTTCTATAACACAGTAATACGATACAACTGTTATGGTACTCCTATAATACAGTAACACGATACAACTGTTATGGTACTCCTATAATAGAGTAGAATACAGCTGTTAAGGGAGTACCAAGGAACGCTACCATATGCTACCAGAACACAGTACCTGGACACAGTACCAGAACACAGTACCAGAACACAGTACCAGAACATGCTACCAGGACACTGTATCAGGACAGAGTACCAGCACACAGTATCAGGACAGAGTACCAGAAAACAGTACCAGGGCACAGTACTAGGACATAGTACCAGGACACAGTACCAGGACACAGTACCAGGACACAGTACCAGGACACAGTTCCATGACACAGTACCAGGACACAGTTCAAAAACACAGTATCAGGATACTGTATCAGGACACAGTACCAGGACACTTTATCAGAACAGAGTTCCAGAAAACAGTACCAGGACACAGTGCAAGGACATAGTACCAGGACACAGTATCAGGACACAGTACCAGAACACAGTACCAGGACACAGTATTAGGACATAGTACCAGGACACAGTACCAGGACACAGTATAAGAACACAGTACCACAAAACAGTACCAAGACACAGTACCAGGACACAGTTCCAGGACACTGTATCAGAACACAGTACCAGGGCACAGTGAGAGAACACAGTACCAGAACACTATATCAGGACAGAGTTTCAGAAAACAGTACCAGGACACAGTACCACAACACAGTATCAGAATACAGTACCAGGATATAGTATAAGGACACAGTACCAGAACACAGTACCAGGATACAGTACCAGGACACAGTTCCAGGACACTGTATCAGGACAGAGAATCAGAACACAAACCAGGACACAGTACCAGGACACGTTAACAGGACACAATACCAGAAAACAGCACCAGAACACAGTACCTGGACATAATATCAGGACACTGTATCAGGACAGAGTACCAGGACACAGTACTATGACACAGGACCAGAACACAGTACCACGACACAGTATCAGAGCACAGTACCAGGACACAGTACCGTGACACAGTTCCAGGACACTGTATCAGGACAGAGTACCAGAACACAATACCTGGAAACAGTACCAGGACACCATACCAGGACACAGTACCAAGACAAAGCACCAGAACACAGTACCAGGACACAGTACCAGGACAAAGTACCAAGACAGAGCACCATGACACAGTACCAGGACACAGCTCTAGGACAGACTAACAGGAAACAGTACCAGGACAATGTAACAGGACACAGTACCAGGACACTATATCAGGACAATACTAGGACACAGTACCAGGACACTATATCAGGACACAATACTAGGACACAGTACCAGGACACGGTACTAGGACAGAGCATCAGAACAGAGTATAAGATCACAGTACCAGGACACAGTACAAGGACACAGTTCCAGAACACTGTACCATGACACAATACCAGGACACTGTATCAGGACACTATATCAGGACACAATACTATGACACAGGACCAGGACACAGTACCACGAAACAGTATCAGAGCACAGTACCAGGACAAAGTACCGTGACACAGTTCCAGGACACTGTATCAGGACAGAGTCCCAGAACACAATACCTGGAAACAGTACCAGGACACCATACCAGGACACAGTACCAAGACAAAGCACCAGAACACAGTACCAGGACACAGTACCAGGACAAAGTACCAAGACAGAGCACCATGACACAGTACCAGGACACAGCTCTAGGACAGACTACCAGGAAACAGTACAGGACAATGTAACAGGACACAGTACCAGGACACAGTACCAGGACACTATATCAGGACAATACAAGGACACAGTACCAGAACACTATATCAGGACACAATACTAGGACACATTACCAAGACACGGTACTAGGACAGAGCATCAGAACAGAATACCAGATCACAGTACCAGGACACAGAACTAGGACATAGTATAAAGACACAATACCAGGACACAGTACAAAGACACAGTTCCAGAACACTGTACCATGACAGAATACCAGAACACTGTATCAGGACACTGTATCAGGACACAATACCAGGACACTGTATCAGGACACTGTATCAGGACACAGCACCAGGACACTGTATCAGGACAAAGTACCAGGACACAGTACCAGGACATAGTACCAGGACATAGAACCAGGGCACTGTATCAGAACACAGTACCAGGACACAGTACTAGGACACAGTATCAGAACACAGTACAAGGACACAATACAAGGACACAATAAAATGACACTTTATCAGGACACAGTACTAGCACACAGTTCAAAGACACAGTACCAGGAAACAGTACCAGGACACTGTATCAGAACACAGTTCCAGGACACTGTATCAGTACAGAGTACCAAAACACAATACATGGACACAGTACCAGGACACCGTACAAGGACACAGTACCAAGACAAAGCACCAGAACACAGTACCAGGACACAGTACCAGGACAAACTACCAAGACAGAGTACCTTGACACAGTACCAGGACACAGTTCTAGGACAGAGTATCAGGAAACAGTACTAGGACAATGTATCAGGACACAGTACCAGGACACTATATCAGGACACAGTACTAGGACACAGTACCAGAGCACAGTACCATGACACAGTACCATGACACAGTAGCAAGACACAGTACCAGGACACAGTACCATGCAACACTACCAGGACACAGTATCAGGACACAGTACCAGGATACAGTACGAGGACACTGTTTCGGACAGAGTACCAGGACAATACCAGGACACAGTACAAGGACACGGTACCAGGACACGGTACCAGAACACATTATCAGGATGCAGTACAAAGACACAGTACCAGGACAAAGTACCAAGACACAACACCAGAAAACAGTACCAGGACACAGTACCAGGACGCTGAATGAAGGCACAGTATCAGGAAACAGTACCAGGACACAGTACTAGAACACAGTACCAGAACACAGTACCATAACACAGTACCAGAACACTGTACCAAAACACAGTACATGGACACAGTACCTGAACATAGTTCCAGGACACAGTACTAGGACACATTACCAGAACACATCACAAGGACACAGTAGCAGAACACAGTACAAAGACACCGTACCAGGACACAGTAAAACGACACTGTTTAGGACACAGTACCTGGCACAGTACCAGGACACAGTACCCGAACAAAGTACCTGGACACAGAACCAGGACAAAGTACCAGAACACAGTACCAGAACACAGTACCAGAACACAGTACCATGACACGGTACCAGGACACAGTACCAAGACACAGAACCAGGACACAGTACCAGGGCACAATACTAGGACACAGTACTAGGACACAGTACCAGGACACAGTACCAGGACGCAGTACCAGGGCACAGTACCAGGACACAATACCAGGACACAATACTAGGACACATTACTAGGACACAGTACTAGGACACAGTACTAGGACACAGTACCAGGACACAGTACCAGGATACAGTACGAGGACACTGTATCGGACAGACTACCAGGACTCAATACCAGGACAGTACCAGAACATAGTTCCAGCACACAGTACCAGGAAGCAGTACCAGGACACACTACCAGAACACAGTACCAGCACACAGTACCAGAACACAGTACCATGACACATTACCATGCAACACTACCAGGACACAGTACCAGGACACAGTTCTAGAACAGAGTACCAGGAAATAGTACCAGGAAAATTTATCAGGACACATTACAAGGACACAGTACCAGGACACTATATCAGGGCACAATACTAGGACACAGTACTAGGACACAGTACCTGGACACAGTACTAGGAAACAGTACCAGGACAGAGTATCAGAAAAGAGTACCAGACCACAGTACAAGGACACAGTACTAGGACATAGTACCAAGACACAGTATCAGGACACAGTACCAGGACACACTTCCAGGACACAGTACCATGACACAATATCTGGACACAGTACCAGGACACAGTGCAAGGACATAGTAACAGAACAATATATCAGGACAGAGTATTAGAACACAATACCAGGACACAGTACCAGGATATAGTACCAGGACATAGTACCAGGGCAATGTATCAGAACACAGTACCAGGACACAGTATTAGGACACAGTATCAGAACACAGCACAAGGACACAGTAACAGGACACAGTACCAGGACACAGTACCAGGACAATATATCAGGACACAGTACCAGAACACAGCACCAGGACACAGTACCAGGACATAGTACCACGACACTGTATCTGGACACAGTACCAGTACACAGTACTAGGATATAGCACCAGGACACAGTACCAGGACACAGTTCCAGGACACAGTACCAGGACACTGTATAAGGACACAGTACCAGGACACTGTATCAAGGCACAGTACCAGGACACAGTGCCAGGACACAGTACCAGGACACTGTAACAAGACACAGTACCAGGACATAGTACCAGGACATAGTACCAAGACATAGTACCAGGACACTGTATCAGAACACCGTACAACGACACAGTACTAGGACACAGTATCAGAACATAGTACAAGGACACAGTAAAATGCCAAGGACACAGTACCAGGACACAGTATCAGGACACAGTACCAGAACACAGCTCAAGAACACAGTACCAGACAATAGTACCCGGACGCTGTATCAGGACACAGTTCCAGGACAAATTGCCAGGACACAGTGTCATGACACAGTACCAGGACACAGTATCACGACACAGTACCAGGACACAGTACCAGAACACAGTACAAGGATACAGTAACAGGACACAGTTCTAGAATACTGTATCAGAACACAGTACAGGACACAATAAAAGGACACAGTACCAGGACACAGTACCAGGACACAGCACCAGAACACAGTATCTGGACACAATATCAGGACAATCTATCAGGACAGAGTACCAGGACACAGTACTATGACACAGTGCCACGAAACAGTTCCACGACACAGTACCAGAGCACAGTACCAGCACACAGTACCATGACACAGTTCCAGGACACTGTATCAGTACAAAATACCAGATCACAATACCTGGACACAGAACCAGGACACCGTACCAGAACACAGTACCAGGACACAGTACCAGGACACAGTACCAGAACACATTACCAGGACACAGCACCAGAACACATTACCACGACAAGGAGGGGAGTAGGAAATGAATGGTTGTCCAGGGCAATTGGTGTCAATTGCTGGCTGGACAAATACTGTAAGGAAAATGCAGTAACATTCATTGACAACTGGGACCTCTTCTATGGCAGAAATGACATGTATGCCAGGGATGGGGTTCACTTATCTAGGTCTGGGGTGGGGGCACTGGCAACTGCAGTGGAGGGAGCTGTTAGAGCTTTAAACTAGAAAAAGTTAGTGGTATGGGTTATGGGGGGAAACCAGTGAAGTCCCAGTGTAGTAATGTTATAAATTCTAGGGGAACTAGTAATAGGCAGAATAAGGGGGGTATTGGAAAGCCAGTGGCACTAGGTGACAAGGACAGTAATAGGTATAGTGCAAAAACAGAAATGAGAAGGAAGGGTAAAGAGAAAGGAGGGTCTTTAAATGTATATTACACCAATAGTCGTAGTGCTAGGAATAAGATGGACGAGTTGAGATTAGTTGCAAGTACTGGTAATATTGATGTTTTTGCAATATCTGAGACATGGTTTAATATGAAAAATCGGGACATGCCTGCCGAATGTCACATTCAGGGGTTTTTAAAATTTTTCCAAGTAGACAGAAGTGTCGGGAAGGGGTGGGGGGATCTATGTCCGTGATCATTTAAATTGTTGCATAAAAACGGGTATAAATCTGGAATACCACATACAGAGTCTGTCTGGGTAGAATTTTCAGAGGGGTGTGAAAATTTGATTTTAGGCGTGATTTACCGTCCTCCAAACTTAGATAGGGGAAAAAGGGGGACTACTTTGGGAGGAAATTGTTAAGGCCACAAGGCACGATAATGTAGTAATTCTAGGGACTTTAACTTTAGTCGATTAATTGGAATTTCTTGACAGGGGAAATTTTGAATCTAACGACATTTTAGAAGTAGTTCAGGGTTGCTTTTTGAAGCAATTTGTGACGAACCCCAAGGGGAAAAAACCATTGACTTGGTTTAGCTAGCAAGGGAAACCCTTTTTAATA
>WNWK01034561.1:0-20383 GCA_009830355.1 Cherax destructor
TGAAACCAAAAAGATTCAGTGGCTGAGCCTAATTTTATTCTTGTTAACAAAAATTTTTAAATTGTCTCGACTTTCGCTACCCACCACCCTTCCTGTTGCCCTATGTGGGAATAATTTATAGCCTTTTGTGACATTCAGAAAACTTTTATCTTTCAGATTCCCCCTTTGTTATAGCAATAATATCTATGTTTCCTGCATTAAAATTAATCTTAACTCATCTATTTATTTCTTACACCCGCATTAGTATAGAAACCTTAAGGGGGAGCAGTCTTTTTTCCCTACTTTTCCCCCCTTTTGTTTGTACCTGATCCATTGTCTTTATTTGTAAATTTTGATAATTTTTTTTTATAAATTTACTGTTTTCAGCTCTAGTGTTGAAAACTGACTGTTTCCACCCCCATCCCTCTATCCTCTATCAGTTTAAAACCTGGCATCCAGCAAGGGCCCTCTCAATGATTGGAAGCCCCCCCCTGTCCCAGAAGATGTACCCCACCCTTGCATACTTCATGTTTCCATAAAAGTTGTTTGTCAATGAATGGGACTGCAAGTTCCCAGATTTCTAGCCAGCAATTTCCCAACCCTGACAACCATTCATTTCCCACTCTCCTTCTAGGCAAGATGTCATAAATTGGGCCCCCCCCCTTTAGATTGATTACTTATAGCTGACCTGTACTTACCCAGCTCTTCTTCCTACCCTTCCCAATATTTTCCCCCCAGCACTGAGACAGATAAGGGCTTGTTCCCATTACCTGACATGATATTACCAACCACTATGTTCCAACACCAGCCCGGGGAAGCACCCCCTCCCCTCACCTCCCTATTCCTATTAAAAAGCCGGTCCATTTTTACCTGTGGTCACCTCCAAAGAATTTCACTTATTAGGGGGAAGTAGTACCTTTACCTTCACTGCCCATGAGTACACTATCCAATAAAAGAAGCTTTTTCCACCTTCAAATCTTCTCTCTTAACTTTCCTTTTTTGATGCTCCCCCCATTGGGCCCACTCGCCACCCAACCACTGAAGTACTTTTGCCTGAAGAACAGAGAATCGTTTTCCCTACCTTAAATCTTCTCTTTAACCTTTTTATCTTCCTTTTCCTGAATTGTAAACCCACTTCCCTTTTAAAGCGGTGCCTTACTGTTGGAACCTTTCCTTTACCAGTAACCATCTCCCCCCACTCCCACCCATCGGGGGTTCACTTTTTTTCCCTCCTGAAGAAGAGAATCCCCTTTCTTCAACACTTCAACCTGAGATTCTAAAAACTGCAGTGACCCATGTCCGGGTTTCACCCCCTAATTACAGTTGGGACAGGAGCAGGTATGGACAGGTACCTGTGGTCTGAACAACCTTAAAAAATTACTTTTTTTATCTTAATTTTTATTTTATTAAAACCTTAAAGGATAGAAAAATGGTTTAGATTTTACAATCAGCAGCACAAGAATATGTAAGACCCCATGAATAAAAATAAAAATTAAAAAATTCAAATAAAGTGTAATATATTTCTGCCCTTTATTGTGCTTCTAGGTTATCACGTTTTTATATCGTTGGGAATAATGTAATAGAAACCCCTTTATTACTAATATTTTTTTTTTTAAAAACATATAATGGTAATTAACAACAAAACTTTGCAAAACTGTGCAATACTTTAACATTACATAATGACCATGATACAATGAGGCCATAGGCATCAAAATGCCAACGGAACAATGTAAAACTGTGATACTTTAACATTACATAATGACCATGATACAAATTCTTATCTGATACCACTCAATTTGTGATTTCTACACGAACATATAAAGGATTAACTATCTAACTGGATATTTCATATTATTACACAGAACTTTATACAAAAACAAATAGGCACATGACACATTAAAACTTGACAGAACACGAACTTAATTACATACTCCACTTCATTCAAGCATATATCCTAACCCACAGAGCATATATCACCATAACAACATTCAATAACACCACTAACAAAAGTCTCCCCTGCAACACTGATTTTTCTTAGTTGCATATCCAATGCCTACAATCTTACATACATATCTTCAGCAACTACAAAGATATTGCCACGCCATCTGATACAAAGGTTTAATGTACAAATAAATATCAGTCTCTGATACCTACCAAGAATATACTTATTTCAATAGCAGACGTAATGTCACTATTACGCCTTCCCACCATTAATGTAAATGGCTTAACACACTCCCTTACTTACCCACACATTAAACATTGTATACTACTGAATTTTTGTGGTCATGAACTTGTACATTATTTACATACTCCTCAACCAAAATATAAGGAACTTGTTCTGAAAGTCCATATAAAAGGCAAAACATTGGATACTTAAAAACAGTTTATCATATATCATTGCAACTTTCAGGGAACTGTACTTTCCTGCTACATAAAACATAGTTTTCCATGCTCCATCACTTTAGAAAGCTCCCTTTGCTTGCCCCTTCTTGCCCCTTGTCCCTGAACGTGACCGTCGTCAAGGCGTAATGTCTAGTAAAGTCCAGCAAGGTTCATAATGTCATCCTTTCACACCTCCAGTCAGTCTTACCCCCCTCTCCCCCACTTTTCCCCCTCCCAACATTCACACAACTAGGTACCCTAAAACCTCATTCAATTCAAAACTACCCCCTCCCTACCTACTCCTGCAGATCCCCTCCCAAAGAATCCAGTCCATTCCCTTCCTACCCTGCATCCCACCATAGTAACTTTGTTACTGTCAAGGTCCGATATCCCTCAGAAAAACTCGATACCCATTTTTCCCCATATAATATCCTGTTCCTACACAATGAGCGATACACTCTAGCCACTAAAGCTTTTAAACTACAGTACCCCCACCTCCCTTATTCCCCACGATAAATACAGAAAATCCGTGACTACATACATGAATGCCCTCCCAACCTCACGTGGAACTCCCCCCACATCAAAACTTAAAGCTCGTAAGGACGAAAGATTACCCCCCCCACCCATCCAATCACCCTCACAAACCACATCCTCACCACCTCCAAAGACTCACAAAAAAAAACAGCATGATATGCTGTCTCCTCATCCCCTTATCTCAGACAACTGTTTGCACCTACCAACCCCATCCTATATAATTCTGACCCTAATAAAAATCTATAGACCACCTCCCTGAATCTTCCTGAACCCTTCCCAAATCCCCCTCCAATCATATACTGAGAAGTTCGCCTGACCCTGTACCACCCCTCCCTTTTCACTTCCCCTCCTCAACCTGCCTACCTTTACCCTTTTAGGCTCACTTACTGCCAACAAATGCTGCGCCATATCCTTACACACCCGCAGATCCCTCCCTTCCCACCACTTTCGTACATCCTTCATGACCCCTCCCACGCATTGTCCCCTCACCTCCCTCCTTCCGTAAGTAACACTGTTTCACATAATCTGCCTTCATGCGATGTTCTAAAGGAATGAGTCCCAGCCCTCCCCTCCTGACACTCATCATTACTACCTCCCTCCATAGCCACGGCCTCCCATATCCCGACACATAATGTAACACTTTCTTCTGTAATTCCCTGATGTCGGCCATCCTTAAAGAATACACCACAGCTACATTCCACACCTTACTGTATACAAGGGTATTCACCACCACCACCCATTGCAACAGCGTTGCATTGCCCGCCCTCCAACTCCGCATCCTACCCAGGGCCCTTCCCACTACCTCCTCAGAATTCACCTGCCTTGTGACCCCTCACATCCGCCATATACACAATCCCACAAATCTTAATCCTATCAACAACATTCCATCCATACATCTCCCCCAAATACCCACCTCCAATAACTTAGACTTGGCACCATTGACCCTCATCCCCGTCGCTGCCCCAAAAGTCTCTATTATACGCCTCACATTCCCCAGCCCTTCCTCCCCACCCACCAATACAGTAGTGTCATCCACATACCCCACTATTCCCACACTAGTAACCCCTCTCCCCTCTCCCCACTCCTTCCTCTATTAACCTATAAAAGGGGTCCTGCATGCATGTAAAAAGGATCTGAGACATGGGACACCCTTGTCTCAGACCCCTTTCCATCATCACCGGTTGCCCCAACTTACCATTCACCAGCACATACACCATCGCAGTACTATACAAAGTTTCAAACCATGCAGCAATCTTCTCCCCAAACCCCTGATGCCTAAATATAATGCCCAACATTCTTCTATTCACACAATCATATGCCTCCTTCCAATCTATTCCCAAGACATCTCCCCCCCCTTCCTACTTTCAATAAAATCCCCGATTCTCCCATGTCCTGCACGCATACTTCTACCAGGTATACCAAACTGCCCCTGATGTATGACTTCGTGAATCACCATTTTCATTCTATTACCCAAAATAATCCGTGCACATGAGGGAGATCGCCCTATAATTTCCCAGGGTCCTCCTCCCCCCCCGTACCCTGCATCTCCCCCAACCTACCCCCATCTTTCATACAATTGAACACACGCACTAAACATTTTCTTAATGTATCCCAATGTACTACATAGAAATCATTTGGTATCCCATCTAACCCTGGTGCCTTTCCTAGACTTAAACTAGACACTGCTGCCCCCACTTCCTGCTCACTTATACTACCACCCAACCCACATGCTCCTCCTCCCCCAAATGACACATAACCCCTTCCCTAATAACCTTTCCCTCCCGACCCCCCTACCCCCATTGTTAATTTTCTCCTAAACCAATGATCAACATAATTACTTATGCCATCCATGGTTTGGAGCACCTGACCCACTTCATATCCCCCCACCCTTGTACACACCTCAACCCCCATGATCGTGTTACCCCTCTGTCTGTCCCTAAACCTCTGCAATACGCAACCTGATGGTCTGTCGCCCCACAATGCCTCCTCAATACCTCCTCGCACCCTGATCGCATCAAAATTATCATTTTGGATATCCCTCAACCTTCCTCTCAACCCCTCTATTTCCCCATACCTGTGAACCCCACCCCCTTCATAACAGTCACTAAGCTGCCCCTCCAAATATTTCTGGAGACCAAACTTCCATCTAGCCTCATCCCTACCTCGATTCCTGTAAAATTCCCTGAGTCCCGTCTTCGTGCACTTTTCCCACCAGCCTAAGATATCCGTCTCCCGTGCCCCTCTCACCCATAAATTCCCCCACAATTTCCCAAAGGACAGCCCCTCCCACTCCCCCAGCAACAACCTCACATTCATTTTACCTGCGTACCATTTCATCCCACTCGACCTCCTCCAAGACACCGCGATGATCTGAAAAACCAATATCGAGTGTCTGCACCCTCACCACTGTAACCTCCCTCGATGCATACACACAGTCTAACCATGCTGCATAGTCTCTCCACAAACAAGTGTGCTCCATCCTCCACCAGTCTCCCCTTACCACATCCAACACCCCTACCTCCCTCAACAAAACACGCAACACCCCAAGCACACAACCCACCCCTCTAGGTTCTTCATCTTTTTTCCTGATTATACAATTCCAATCCCCACCCAGCAGAGTAATCATAGGCAATCCCCATAAATGATATGTCAAAACCTCCCTTACAAATTCTTCCTTGACACGTCGGTTACTGTGAGCTGGCATATACATTTCCATGAAACATACCCGGATGTCGCCCCAATCCCCATCCATCCTCACCACCCTTCCCTCTCCTCCCAAGCTAACAACCGGAAGGGACTGGACTCCTTCACCCCACAGCCACCCCACCCTTGAATTTCCCCGAGCTACCTGCATACACCTTTAATCTCAACTCTCGACCACACCTAAAATTATGCTCTTATATAAAACATATGTCTACGTCATATCATCTTAGTACTACCTCCACCCAACTATGTTTAATTTCTGCCCTTAGGCCATTCACATTAATCGTTAAACACTTGAATACGCCAAAGGGGGGCTTTCCTCTGTGCTTCTGCGGGTGGTACGTAACACCTTTCAATAAACCTCCTTTTTATTCACACTCCTCCCTCCCTGATCCTCCACCCTCACCTGTGCCCTCACCTTCCCCTTCTGTGCCACCTCCACCCATGCTTTCTTGCCTGTACACTGGGCAGGTGTGAGGACATCATCATCTTACATCTCTCCCCCCTCTTTCTTGATTCTCTCCCTACCTCCATCACAGCTGTCTCCCCATCCCTATGCACAACAGCCTCCACCTCCTGCATCTGCAAACTGACTTCCCCAGCTTCCAGCACACTAATGGCCTGGTTAAGTCTACCCTTCAACTCCAGAGGGAACAACCTCCTCCGGATCTTCCATAAACGTTTGCAACATCTCTTGCAGCGGTTGCGGTAGGTCTACCTGGAGGTCTCCCACCTCCACCAAATCCTCTGACTCATTATCATTTTCAGGCATAACCATTGTTGGAGCACTCAACACTGCAGGAAGCATTACACAACGTTCCCCCACACCTTCTATCACATCCGCCCAACTGGCCATTCCCAGTCTTTCCACAGTCTCAGGTGCTGGCTCCACCCAGAGGGTATGCACCACAGGTACCTTCGGAGCCATTGATCTTGGGGCCATGATGTTGGGACACCCGCGCCATGTGATCGTATGCCCCACACACAACTTGTCTTATGCTGGCCCACATAGGTAACAAAAACCTGCATCCTAAAGTCCTCCAGCATTACATAGGATGGTATGGCTCTTTTCAGGGTCATTTTCAATGTAAAGGAACCTTCGGGCAACCCTGCATATATTCCTTCAGTCCAACGTCCCATAGTCGTCAAATGCACCACACCGTACCATTGAAAAACTTCGCTGATGTCCACTCCATCGACCTCAAAGGGCACGTTTCGCACTCGCACCCAAGTGTAGTATTTTGAGGCATCCCTGAGCCTGACCTCTAACCCAGTATTGACAGTGAAGCCCTCCTCCTGGTACCTCTCCACAGTTCTATCATATGCCTCCACAGTACCAAACTTCATGAAGATCCTCGTTGAACCATTCAGCGCAATTCCGTATAGGTCGTCATTGCAAATACAATATGTGTCTCAGAGTATCGCCGGCAGCAAAACAGATGTGTTAGCTGGGTAAACATGAGTAGCATTTGGGTGTCTTTATTAATGAAACATTTTGCCTGCACCGAAAGCTTCTTCAGTCAAATACAGAGAAGAATGGATTTTTTCAGACGATGGAGCTAAACTCTTCTCCAGGCCGAGGGACTGACCACCTCAAACATATTGTCCAAGGATGATGGACTAATTAAGTCATCTTTACTTCGCTACTACTGTTGCCTACAATTCATTCTTTTCCGTATTTGACTGAAGAAGCCTACCACCTGTTACACATGAGTCTTACCACACCTGACTTTGTTACCGTATATTGTGCTACAATAAGTATGAACATTTCATGTGACTGAAGAAGACTGCTATGCAGGTGAAACGTTGTCTTAATTAAAGTTTCCAATTACTGCATTTGTCTTGATCAAGTGTGATGTGTCGGCATTCCAATAATATCTATCACTACAATTTAAAAGACCTTTTATTGTTATGTAAAATAATAAAATTCACTACTTTCTTGCTCGGACACTGAGCCTAAGTCACAGAGGTCAGAAATAATGCACTAACTTAATGTTAACAATATAATGCAACACAGACTAACAAAGCTTTACCTGTGTCTAAATAAACTTGCTTTTACACAGTATTTGGCTTTTTATCTAAAATCTTAAAATTTCACTTTTCACGTAATGCCGCTGCTGGGTTGTTTAAGTTTTCTGTTTATTTGGTTCTTCTCAGCGAAAACAATTCATGTACAATTCTTATGGATTACATTGCACATAAAATTATCATGCATAATATAGTTGATAAATTAACCAAAGAAAGTACCATGAAAAAAAAATAGAAAATAACTTTGTTATATCAAAGTCCAACATTTTCCATCACCCCATCAAGGACGATGGAAAATGACAGGGGTGCCCCTTCAGGGCGATGGAAAATGACAGGGGTGCCCCTTCAGGGCGATGGAAAATGACAGGGGTGCCCTTTCAGGGCGATGGAAAATGAGAGGGGTACCCCTTCAGGGCGATGGAAAATGACAGGGTACCCCTTCAGGGCGATGGAAAATGACAGGGGTGCCCCTTCAGGGCGATGGAAAATGACAGGGGTACCCCTTCAGGGCGATGGAAAATGACAGGGGTACCCCTTCAGGGCGATGGAAAATGACAGGGGTGCCCCTTCAGGGCGATGGAAAATGACAGGGGTGCCCCTTCAGGGCGATGGAAAATGACAGGGGTACCCCTTCAGGGCGATGGAAAATGACAGGGGTACCCCTTCAGGGCAATGGAAAATGACAGGGGTGCCCCTTCAGGGCGATGGAAAATGACAGGGGTACCCCTTCAGGGCGATGGAAAATGACAGGGGTACCCTTTCAGGGCGATGGAAAATGACAGGGGTACCCCTTCAGGGCGATGGAAAATTACAGGACAACCCTTTCAGGGCGATGGAAAATGACAGGGAAAACCGTTCAGCCTAGGGCGATTTAATATGACAGAGAAACCAGTCCAGGGCGATGGAATATGACAGAGGAACAAGTCTAGGACGATGGAATATGACAGAGAAACAAGGCAAGGGCGATGGAATATGACAGAGGAACAAGTCTAGGACGATGGAATATGACAGAGAAACAAGGCAAGGTCGATGGAATATGACAGAGGAACAAGTCTAGGACGATGGAATATGGCAGAGAAACTAGTCCAGGGCGATGGAATATGACAGAGAAACCATTCCAGGGCGATGGAATATGGCAGAGAAACCAGTCCAGAGCGATAGAATATGACAGAGAAACAAGTCCAGTTCGATGGAATATGACAGATAAACAAGTCTAGGGTGATGGAATATGACAGAGAAACCAGTCCAGGGCGATGGAATATGACAGAGAAACAAGTCCAGGGCGATGGAATATGACAGATAAACAAGTCCAGGGCGATGGAATATGACAGAGAAACAAGTCCAGGTCGATGGAATATGACAGAGAAACCAGTCCAGGGAGATGGGATATGACAGAGAAACCAGTCCAGGGAGATGGGATATGACAGAGAAACCAGTCCAGGGCGATGGAATATGACAGAGAAATCAATTCTGAGCGATGGAATATGACAAGGAAAGCCGTCCAGGGTAATGAAATATGACAGGAAAACCGGTCTAGTTCAATGGAATATGACCGGGAGAAGAGTCCAGGGAGATTGAATATGACAGACAAACCAGTTCATGGAAATGGTATATGACAGGGAAACCTTTCCAGGGCGATTTAAAATGACAGCGATCCCGTCCAGAGCTATGGAATATGAAAATGAAACCTGTCAGGCGCGATAGAATATGACAGAGAAACTCATCCAAGGCGATTGAAAATGACAGGGAAACGCGTCCTAGGCAATGGGAAATGACAGAAGAACCTGTCAAAGATGCGGGAATATGAGAGGGGAAAAGATTCCGTGGCGAAGAAATATGACAGGGAGACCCGTCCTGGGTGATGGGATATGACAGGGAGACCCGTCCAGAGTGATAGAATATGACAGGGAGACCCGTCCTGGGTGATGGGATATGACAGGGAGACCCGTCCTGGGCGATGGAATATGACAGGGAGACCCGTCCAGAGTGATAGAATATGACACGGAGACCCGTCCTGGGTGATGGAATATGACAGGGAGACCCGTCCTGGGTGATGGAATATGACAGGGAGACCCGTCCTGGGTGATGGAATATGACAAGGAGACCCGTCCAGGAGGTGGAAAATGACAAGGAAAGCCGTCCAGGTTGTGGAAAATGACAAGGAAAGTTGTCCAGGAGGTGGAAAATGACAAGGAAAGCCGTCCAGGAGGTGGAAAATGACAAGGAAAGCCGTCCAGGAGGTGGAAAATGACAAGGAAAGCCGTCCAGGAGGTGGAAAATGACAAGGAAAGCCGACCAGGTTGTGGAAAATGACAAGGAAAGCCGTCCAGGAGGTGGAAAATGACAAGGAAAGCCGTCCAGGAGGTGGAAAATGACAAGGAAAGCCGTCCAGGAGGTGGAAAATGACAAGGAAAGCCGTAAAGGAGGTGGAAAATGACAAGGAAAGCCGTAAAGGAGGTGGAAAATGACAAGGAAAGCCGTAAAGGAGGTGGAAAATGACAAGGAAAGCCGTCCAGGAGGTGGAAAATGACAAGGAAAGCCGTCCAGGAGGTGGGAAATGACAAGGAAAGCCGTCCAGGAGGTGGAAAACGACAGGGAAAACGTCCATTGCGAATGAAACTGACGGGGAAAAAGTTTAGGGTGATGGAATATGACAGAGAAACCCGTCCAAGGAGATGGAATATGACAGAGAAACCGGTCCATAGATATAGAATTTGTCAGAGAAACCATTCCAAGGAGATTCAGTATGACAGGGAAACCCAACCAGAGCGAAGGAAAATGACAGGGAAACCATTCCAGGGAGATGGAATATGACAGGGAATCCCATCCAGGGCGATGGAATATGACAGAAAAACTTCCAGAGACAATAGAAAGTGAGAGACAGAAACATCCAGAGCGAAGGAATGTGACAGGAAAACCCATGCAGAACGATGGAAAATGAAAGGGAAACCTATTCAAGGTGAATGAATATGCCATTGAAACCCTTACACTACGAGGGAAAATGACAGAAACATATCCAAAACGCTGGAAAATGACATGAAACCCATCCAGGGCGAAAAAAAAAATGACAGGAAAACACTTCCAGAGCGATGAAATATGACAGGGAATTCCGTCCAGGGAGATGGACTATGACAGAGAAACCCGTCCAGGGTGACGGAATATGACAGGAAAAACTGTCCAGGGTGGTGGAAAATGACAGGTAAACCCATTCAGGTCGATTTAAAAGGACAGTGGATAATAATAGTGGAACCTTTCAATTGCGATATGACAGGGAAACCCATCCAAGCAAGAGAAAATGACAGGAAAATCCGTCCAGGGAGATGGAAAACGACAGGGAAACCCGTCCAATGAATGCTGCTTTACAGCTAAATAAATTGATTTTGGGAAAATGCCAGGCAATTTTTCTTTTAAGGTAGGCCTACCTATCTTAGAAACCTCACCTAACATAATCTAATGTCATTTTTTAGCTAAATTCTCTCATGTTATCCTAGGTTCTGTTCTATAATAAGTTTTCTTAGCTGCCAGCAAGGCAGATTCCAAAAACACCTTAGGATATCGCAGTTTCATACCAATGTCAAATATTTTCCTAATTTCTTCATCTAGGAACTCCGGACTTCACACTCTATAGGCTCTCAAAAACATAGTAAGAAATACACTCCTTTTTGACTCTAGTCTCAGACCAAGAATGTGCTGGTCCTCCCATATAACGAGAATTTATGTTCTGCAGAATGCTCTTAGAAGATTTAATATACAAGTAGTATTTAAAAATTCACGGACTGTTAGAAGCATCCTGATAAAGAATGCACACCAACAACGTGATGGTGGTGTCTACAGAGTTGGTTGCAACGGTTGCAACCAAGAAACAGGAAAATCATAGGAGGTGAGAATGTCCCAGCACCGATATTCGATACGTCCAGCACAGGAGTCGAACTCGATTTTGAACCATATTAGAGCTTGTAATAACCCAGCAAATTATCGGGAACAAGTCATCTTCCCTTGTTCCTCTTGGCTTGAAAGGAATATTGTAGAATCGGCAATTATTAAGCATGATAGGCATTCATTATACAATATCAGTGATGGGCTGTTCAAATTAGATGCGTTTTTAGTTGAGGTAATAGTACACAATCTAAAATTGGGCTCTTATATGAATGCATTAAACTGTCTTAAATGTAGTGCCACTCCGAGGAATTAGGGCATATTTTTCCTGCAGTTTCTGAAGGTTGAACCAGAGTTTGCCTCAAAATTATGTGGGTTGAATATCTTTGGCCATCTTTCTTGCAATTGCAGATGCCTTTCCCTTATAAATGAATTTATTTTAATGAGCCCAGTTTCCTTTACTTAACTTTTAGAAGTCTATCCTCTAAATGTTTCCGTTTTCTCGTCAATTTAAATGGACACGTTGCCCATTGGAAGGCTACCCTATAATTGGCAGAGACTTCTATATCACTCGCAGTATATTTATGTGTGTAAAGTTATTGATGTCATAGAGGAATTTGATCGAATTTTTATTATTGCCAAGTTAATTTCGTTTAGGCTATTACAATATCGATGCTTGTGGGATTTTTCTAATGCTATAATATTCATCCTTCTGGCTGGGGGCACTTCCTGTACCCTCCTCTCTCCCTCCCTCACTCCAGTGAAGGAGGGACATCCTCCTCTTTTCTGCAATTTTGCAAGCTCCTGATGTGTTGATTGCAACGCGAAAGGCCTAGAACTATCATTCTACTCCCCCCTGTGGTTATTTTTCATCCTGTATCGCTTGGTTTGCGATATTTGCATAATATATATAAACAGTGGAACCTCTGCTTACGAGTTTAATCCATTCCGTGACTTAGCTCATAACCAGATTTGCTCGTATGCCGACTCAATTTTCCTCATTTAAATTAATTGAAATGCCATTAATCCTTCCAGCGGAATTCCTGCTCTCGGGAGGCAGGACAAAAATACTTCAATATGACGCTATCAACTCTACGGCTTATTTATCTATCACAATTCATATAATATGACATAATAAACAATATAATTAACATAGAAACATGATATATAATATAGAATGAATAAAATAGGCCTTAATAAGGCGAGTGGTGGCGGCGGCAACATCCATTTCCTCTCTCGCTGACTATCTTCCCATGCTTTTATTATAAGAGAAAACGGAGTGTTTGTGAGGCTAACTGCACTAGTTTCATAAATAAGAAATACATATTGTATAAAAAATAATAGAGCATATAAAGAAATAAAGTGGTTTTATAAAGTGTACGTACGCTGGCGGAGTTTATCTATGATTTTATGCTGTAATTCCATGGACATCGTCCTCTTTTTCTTCTCAGCACTGTCCTTTGCACTTACTTTCTTAGGACCCATGGTTAGAAAAAAGAAATTTGGCAATAATGACACGAGAAATGCTTCCACGGCGACATAAACACATTGCACAGCTCAGCTGATGTGGCGTTCGCTGTGCCACCTAGTAGCGATGTTCTGAAACTCGCTTATTATTATTATTATTATTATTATTATTATTATTATTATTATTATAATTATTATTATTATTATTATTATATTATTATTTATAAAAACTTGTCTTGGGACTGCCTCCTTGTAAGCTGCACTCTGGGCAAGCGCTGTTGACACCGACACTCTGAGACGCTTCTCTCAGACTTACAAGTGGCTATGGGACAAATTTCTAGCTAACTGCAGCCGAAAGAATTCCCCACTACATGCACGATTATGAAAGGGTTTAACTTAATCTGCAAAATTAAGTGGTATTAGTGTCTTGTATTAACTCAGAATCCCCAGCTCTAGGGTATATCCTCCAAGCAATATCTAAACAGTAAGGGACACTAGCTTCCAGACTTTTACTCAACGATGGGACGCTGGTACCTGCTAAAATGTGTCCGACTGCACGAGAGACCCACAACAAAACATACACACGTTTCCCCCAGAAAACTGGCCAGATACTGAGAAGAAAAGAGGTAAGGTCCTACTGTATAGGGTCTGGATGGAGTAATATATCCTCAGTACTTTGGGATATCTCTTCTGTGCCCCCGGGACAGATGGAAGTCACGTGGGGAATGCTGCACTGGTCGCAGCACTTGTTCACTCCTTGAAGTCTGATCTGGTAAGAAATGCCCTAGCATCTCGTCCGCCTAGGTCAAGTGTGGGGCTGCCAGTTCTCGTTAGCTGACATAATCTAATGTTCGCCTATTCAGGCCTTAAAACTACCTATGTTAGGGTGCTAGAGCTACATTATTAATATCTAACGTTGCCTCAATAATCCTAATATTAGTTACTAACTGTACAAACTTGCCTAGACCTTCCTAGGAGAATAAATCTATCAATTAGTATGTACACAATTGTTACCTCTGCCAACTTGAATGTGTATGTTTGTTTTGGTTGGGTGTGTGGGTTCATGAACACCGAGGACCGATCCATGGTATGTTTAAGGCTCCTTATGGCTCACTTACCCTGTGGAACTTGAGCGACTCAATAAAGTTTCCACATCCCCCCGCCGGCGAAGGTAGACGATAAGTCTACATCAAGTTCACCTTCCGCAAGCCCTTACAGCGGGCCCTGGACACGAGTGCCATCCGGTCACTCTCGTTGAGCAGACTCTGGTCTAACTCCGACTGTCCAGTTTCCGTCGTGTGGACCTCTGGGTGTGCAAACTTGTTGGTTCCGGTGGTCTTAACACCCTTCCCTTTAACTTTAATGTCTTTCACACGTCTAGCCTTGTCTGAGCAGCTTCGTACTTTCCCACCCAGTGGCCCATATGCCCTGGTAGCCCTTCTTCCCACTGATACGAGGTTCCCTGGGTTTAATGACAATCTATCTCCCTCTTTAGGTACCCCATAAAAGCGTCTCCCCAAGGTGGCTAAGTGTTCGTCACTCCCTACTTGGTTTGGCTTACCTGGCGGTTCATCGTGTACACTAATATTCATTATCACTACTCCCCCAGCTATCGTGGTGTCAGCTTCCCCCCTCTCTGGCGTTGCAGGGAACTCGTGAGGAATTCTGCCACCGATGATATATCCTACTGGGGATCTATATAAACCAATTCCTTCCTTAACAGTCCGTCGTTTAGACAGGAAGTCATCTAGATAGTTGGCTCCCACCAGTATACCTACATTTCTGACTGTGTCAGTGGTAATGTCCTGGTCTGCCAGCTTTACACCAAGGTCTTTCAATTGCTTGGTTGCTGCTGCAAGACCTCTGGTCGTAATAGCCGCAGGTAACGTCTTTACTACCAAAGCTGTAATATTTCTGCGATGTCCACCCAATTTAACAGTGACATCCACAACATCATAAGACTTGAGCGGGCCCTGACTTATAGCACCTCCCAATGTCGCACTAACTTTGTCGGTGGCCTTCAACTTTAATTTAGCCACCAACTTCTCTGTTATCATGGACACTTGTGCTCCCGAGTCAAAGAATAATCGGGTTGTTTCGGATCTCTTCCCGTTCACAACCCCTGCCATGACTGTAGGTAGGGCAGCAACTCATTGATTCTGACTCAGATTAAAGACTTTGCCCACATTAATCACGCTGGCTACCACTTCAGGCTCGGACTCTCTATTTCTACCGGAGAAACGTCCCTACTAGCCTGGGGTTCCCTTAAATTATTGGGGCATAGTGCAGTATGGTGCTTACCTTTCCGGCAATTATAGCACTCTGAAAGATGTGACTGGCAAACTTCTGTCTCATGTCCCCCACAACACCTTAAGCATAAGCATAGCTGCAACTCCTTTAGTCTCTGCCACCTACTGCTCAGTGTTGCATACCGAGAGCAACTCGTGCTAGTATGTTCGCTTTCGCAGAACACGCATATTCTGGAACGAGTGTTTCTGAGGGTCTGCTTAGAGGTCCTTGTCTTAGACACTTCTTTGCCATAGTACATCCCAATGTTAGTTTTATGAGCTTTAAATTGATCTCCCGAGTTTCCTGAGTAACTAACTGTTTGTTTATGTGATGATGGCGGTGACTCTTCTCTCTCAGCTATACTCAAATGAGAAATGAGCTCTCCCAACCCCTCAATAATTTGCTGTATTGTAAACCAGCTCATTCGGTATATTAAGCATACCTCATGCACTATAGTACTAGCTAACTTTCTCTGAATCAACCGACTGACCATCCATTCCGATCCACCCCAATCATGTAAATCTTTGAGACTATTTGTCAGACTCATGACTTCGATGCGGAACTTCTCTACACTCTGATGGTCATGACGGCAAACAGTGGGAACACCAGCAGTGTGTGGCTACACTATTCTGTAGTTACACAGTGGGAACACCAGCAGTGTGTGGCTACACTATTCTGTAGTTACACAGTGGGAACACCATCAGTGTGTGGCTACACTATTCTGTATGATAGTTACACAGTGGGAACACCAGCAGTGTGTGGCTACACTATTCTGTAGTTACACAGTGGGAACACCAGCAGTGTGTGGCTACACTATTCTGTAGTTACACAGTGGGAACACCAGCAGTGTGTGGCTACACTATTCTGTAGTTACACAGTGGGAACACCAGCAGTGTGTGGCTACACTATTCTGTAGTTACACAGTGGGAACCCCAGCAGTGTGTGGCTACACTATTTTGTAGTTACACAGTGGGAACACCAGCAGTGTGTGGCTACACTATTCTGTAGTTACACAGTGGGAACACCAGCAGTGTGTGGCTACACTATTCTGTAGTTACACAGTGGGAACACCAGCAGTGTGTGGCTACACTATTCTGTAGTTACACAGTGGGAACACCAGCAATGTGTGGCTACACTATTCTGTATGATAGTTACACAGTGGGAACACCAGCAGTGTGTGACTACACTATTCTGTATGATAGTTACACAGTGGGAACACCATCAGTGTGTGGCTACACTATTCTGTATGATAGTTACACAGTGGGAACACCAGCAGTGTGTGGCTACACTATTCTGTAGTTACACAGTGGGAACACCAGCAGTGTGTGGCTACACTATTTTGTAGTTACACAGTGGGAACACCAGCAGTGTGTGGCTACACTATTCTGTATGATAGTTACACAGTGGGAACACCAGCAGTGTGTGGCTACACTATTCTGTAGTTACACAGTGGGAACACCAGCAGTGTGTGGCTACACTATTCTGTAGTTACACAGTGGGAACACCAGCAGTGTGTGGCTACACTATTCTGTAGTTACACAGTGGGAACACCAGCAGTGTGTGGCTACACTATTCTGTAGTTACACAGTGGGAACACCAGCAATGTGTGGCTACACTATTCTGTAGTTACACAGTGGGAACACCAGCAGTGTGTGGCTACACTATTCTATACAAAACTTTCTAATCCAAATAAAGTCAGTACCCAATAGACTAGTTAATGAGTTTTAAAACCTACCTACTACACGAGGGTCATTAAGGCCGCACCTAACCTTCCCACCGCCAGACAAGAATAATTCCTAAAATAGGTACTGAAGTAAACTCTGGGTATACCTGCGCTGAAAGTCGCCTCTCGGTCTATATATCGTGTGTTCCACAGTATAACTAAGTCGCATGATTTGGCTTTATCGCTTTATTTGTCTGAGACAAAACAGGTGTCTCCTGACACGGGTTTTAATCATTTACATGACCCATATATTTTTTTCAGTTTAAGCAGTTAAACAAATTATCATACATAGTAACATATATGTAAATTACCTAGGATAACCCCCCCAAAAAAGAGTTAAAAGTGACTTATTTCCAGATAATACGTTTGTACTTAAATATAAGGCTCCCCGAAATTCTCTGTCAACAATGTCAACCATTTTCTGAATTATCTGTAAATTGTGTTAAGAAATAACAGTTTTCTCTTATATTCATTTGGTTTTCTTATAAGCTTTTGATGTATAGAAAATGTGAGAATGATCTTAGGTGTGTGATTTAAGGGTAGACAATATAATACGTGCGATAAGTTTATGTTCAGATATCAGTGAGAGATATACACCTCTCAGTGTATACATATATTTTATGGTCTACCCTTTAAACCACACATCTAGGATCATTCTCACATTTTCTGTGTATCAAACCCTTGTAAGAAAACCTTAATTGTAAGTTCCAGGGCTGGATTAAAGCATGGGCTTCAGGTGCTGCAGCCCAGGAGCCTCAGTCAGCTGGAGGGCCTCCAGGTGCTGCAGCCCAGGGTCCTCCAGGAGCTGCAGCCCAGGGTCCTCCACCAGCTGGGAGCCTACAGGTGCTGCAGACCAGGAGCCTCAGTCAGCTGGAGGGCCTTCAGGGGCTGCAGCCCAGGAGCCTCAGCCAGCTGGAGGGCCTTCATGGGCTGCAGCCCAGGAGCCTCAGCCAGCTGGAGGGCCTCCAGGTGTTGCAGCCCAGGGTCCTCACAGTACCTGTAGCTCATGGGCCTCACAGTACCTGTAGCCCAGGGGGCCTCACAGTACCTGTAGCCCAGGGCCCTCACAGTACCTGTAGTCCAAAGGCCTCACAGTACCTGTATCCCAGGGGCCTCACAGTACCTGTAGCCCAGGAGCCTCACAGTACCTGTAGACCAAAGGCCTCACAGTACCTGTACCCAGGGGCCTCACAGTACCTGTACCCAGGGGCCTCACAGTACCTGTACCCAGGGGCCTCACAGTACCTGTAGCTCAGGGCCTCACAGTACCTGTAGCTCAGGGCCTCACAGTACCTGTAGCCCAGGGGCCTCACAGTACCTGTAGCCCAAAGGCCTCACAGTACCTGTACCCCAGGGGCCTCACAGTACCTGTAGCTCAGGGCCTCACAGTACCTGTAGCTCAGGGCCTCACAGTACCTGTAGCCCAAAGGCCTACAAAATATTAATCCAGCTCTGACTAATAACGGACTTGATAATGAAAAAAGTAGATTTTTATTTAAACGTATTCTTTTATTTTTGCTTTACTGGGCTAAAGTAATAGAATAAAGTCAAAACACGTGACATATTTCCATTGAGACCCACGATGTATGCACCGTGGGGGGAGGGGAGTTGATTTTAATTTCTTTTTTTAGGTATAAAAGTATTTTTGACTGGTAGTGAAGAGGCGACATTGAGACCTTAATAACTCTCGTGTAGTAGATAGGCTTCAAATCCGATTTACCAAGCGAAGGGTGTGTCTTTGTATTAGCTATGAGGAATACTGTATCCCGTGGCTTGCTAGGTAACGCACTCACCTCACGCAGTGTCCGTGGTTCAATCCTCGGCATGGGTCGAAATGTTGGCCATGTTACCTTATACCTGCTGTCACTGTTCACCTAGCAGTAAGTAGGTACCTGGGTGTTAGTCACCTTACACCTGCTGTCACTGTTCACCTAGCAGTAAGTAGGTACCTGGGTGTTAGTCACCTTACACTTGCTGTCAGTGTTCACCTAGCAGTCAGTAGGTACCTGGGTGTTAGTCACCTTACACTTGCTGTCACTGTTCACCTAGCAGTCGGTAGGTACCTGGGTGTTAGTCACCTTACACTTACTGTTAGTGTTCACCTAGCAGTAAGTAGGTACCTGGGAATTAGTCACCTTACACTTGCTGTCATTGTTCACCTAGCAAGCAAGTAGGTACCTGGTGTTAGCTGACTAGTGTGGGTGGCATCCTGGGGGACAAGATTGAAGGACCACAATGGAAATAAGACAGACAGTCCTCGATGACGCACTGACTTTCTTGAGTTATCCTGGGTGGCTAACCCTCCCCTGGGTTATCCTGGATTGAACCCTCCCTTGGGTTATCCTGGTTGGCTAACCCTTCCCTGGGTTATCCTGGGTGGCTAACCCTCCCCTGGGTTATCCTGGCTGGCTAACCCTACCCTGGGTTATCCTGGCTGGCTAACCCTACCCTGGGTTATCCTGGGTAGCTAACCCTACCCTGGATTATCCTGGCTGGCTAACCCTCCCCTGGGTTATCCTGGCTGGCTAACCCTCCCATGGGTTATCCTGGCTGGCTAATCCTCCCCTGGGTTATCCTGGCTGGCTAACCCTACCCTGGGTTATCCTGGCTGGCTAACCCTACTCAGTCAGTATGACTGGTGCTGTGGCTGTCAGTATGACTGGTGCTGTGGCTGTCAGTATGACTGGTGCTGTGGCTGTCAGTATGACTGGTGCTGTAGCTGTCAGTATGACTGGTGTTGTAGCTGTCAGTATGACTGGTGCTGTGGCTGTCAGTATGACTGGTGTTGTGGCTGTCAGTATGACTGGTGCTGTGGCTGTCAGTATGACTGGTGCTGTGGCTGTTAGTATGACTGGTGCTGTGGCTGTCAGTATGACTGGTGCTGTGGCTGTCAGTATGACTGGTGCTGTGGCTGTCAGTATGGCTGGTGCTGTGGCTGTCAGTATGACTGGTGCTGTGGCTGTCAGTATGACTGGTGTTGTGGCTGTTTGTATGACTGGTGCTGTGGCTATCAGTATGACTGGGCGGGTGTCTTTTTTGGGTTTTGGGCCCTTTTGATTGCTGTGGCCGATGACTGGTGTTGGGGTGTCAGTATGACGGGGCTGAGCTGTCATTGACTGGTCTTGCGTTTGTATGACTGGGGTGGCTAATTTAGTATGTGGGGCTGTGGCTATCAGTATGACTGGGGCTGTGGATGTCAGTATGACTGGTGCTGTTATCAGTTGACTGGTGCTGTTGCTGTCATTGACTAGGGCTGTTGCCCGTATGACTGGTGCCTTTTATGCCCGATGACTGGTGCCGGGGTGTCAGATGATTGGGGCTGTCGTCAGTATGACTGGTGCTGTGGCGTGTATGACTGGTGCTGTGGCCGTCAGATGACTGGTGCTGTGGGTGTCGTATGAC
>WNWK01034562.1:0-20383 GCA_009830355.1 Cherax destructor
CCTTTTGCAGTCTCGTGCAGCCATGTGGTGCCACGAGGTGCCTCGTGGTGCTGTGGTCAGCACAATTGTTGACACACTGTTGACAGTACATCTGGCTTGAATTAAATTGTTTATGCAGCCAGACGCGCCTCCTCTGGCCCTTTCCTAAGGGTGGAAAGGGTGAGGGCCCTTACCAAGGGTAGTAAGGGCGCATACCCCCCTCCTTTGGAGAATTTTCTCCACACCAACCTTCAACATCACAAGAGCCCACACCTTCAATATCACAAGAGTGCCAACCTTCAACATCACAAGAGTGCCAACCTTCAACATCACAAGAGCACCAACCTTCAACATCACAAGAGTGCCAACCTTCAACATCACAAGAGCACCAACCTTCAACATCACAAGAGTCCCAACCTTCAACATCACAAGAGTGCCAACCTTCAACATCACAAGAGTGCCAACCTTCAACATCACAAGAGTGCCAACCTTCAACATCACAAGAGCACCAACCTTCAACATCACAAGAGTCCCAACCTTCAACATCACAAGAGTCCCAACCTTCAACATCACAAGAGTGCCAACCTTCAACATCACAAGAGTGCCAACCTTCAACATCACAAGAGTGCCAACCTTCAACATCACAAGAGTGCCAACCTTCAACATCACAAGAGTGCCAACCTTCAACATCACAAGAGTGCCAACCTTCAACATCACAAGAGTGCCAACCTTCAACATCACAAGAGTGCCAACCTTCAACATCACAAGAGTGCCAACCTTCAACATCACAAGAGTGCCAACCTTCAACATCACAAGAGTGCCATCCTTCAACATCACAAGAGCGCCAACCTTCAACATCACAAGAGTGCCAACCTTCAACATCACAAGAGTGCCAACCTTCAACATCACAAGAGTGCCAACCTTCAACATCACAAGATTTCCAACCTTCAACATCACAAGAGTGCCAACCTTCAACATCACAAGAGTTCCAACCTTCAACATCACAAGGTTGGTAAGGTTGAAACTAAACAGATGCGACGCTCAGAAATTTTCACACGTAAAGTATTATTTAAATGTTTACATTTTCCATCAAAGCAAGTAGGGACCTACAGGCCAATATTTACCCAATATTAACCCAAGATTAACCCAATATTAACCCAATATTAACCCAATATTAACCACCTTTAAGGAAAATCAGCACAGTAAGTCAGTAATTTTTATGCTGGAGTATTGTACATAACACAGATTTTTTAACAATGACCTAGAGGACACAGAGATGTTATATACACACAGAAGACTATTATTTCACAGAAACAAATGTAGTTGGAAGATGATAACTTACGCAAACTAAAATTTACAGTCTTTCCTTTAGGAAATACATTAGCATAAAAGTTTAAACTGAATCCTATAAGATGTGTACTTGTAAAGCCTAAAGCCATGAAACGTTCATATAGAACCCCAGGAAAGGGAGGAATTTAAATTGGATCCAGGAAAGGGGAAGATAAGTCTAGTTCCTCAGATCAAGAGCCTCTGTATCAGCATCAAGGCAAATAATGCAATATGGTAAAATAATACTTGACCAGTACGAGATTAAATTTAATAACCATTTTCTAAGTAGGATACATGACTGTCGTAGGATACATGACTGTCGTAGGATATATGACCGTCGTAGGATACATGACTGTCGTAGGATACACGACTGTCGTAGGATACCTGACCGTCGTAGGATATATGACCGTCGTAGGATACATGACTGTCGTAGGATACATGACTGTCGTAGGATACATGACTGTCGTAGGATACCTGACCGTCGTAGGATACATGACTGTCGTAGGATACATGACTGTCGTAGGATACCTGACCGTCGTAGGATACATGACCGTCGTAGGATACATGACTGTCGTAGGATACATGACTGTCGTAGGATACATGACTGTCGTAGGATACATGACTGTCGTAGGATACCTGACCGTCGTAGGATACATGACTGTCGTAGGATACATGACTGTCGTAGGATACATGACTGTCGTAGGATACACGACCGTCGTAGGATACATGACTGTCTTAGGATACATGACTGTCGTAGGATACATGACTGTCGTAGGATACATGACTGTCGTAGGATACATGACTGTTGTAGGACACATGACCGTCGTAGGATACATGACTGTCGTAGGATACATGACTGTCGTAGGATACATGACTGTCGTAGGATACATGACTGTCGTAGGATACATGACCGTCGTAGGATACATGACCGTCGTAGGATACATGACTGTCGTAAGATACATGACTGTCGTAGGATACATGACCGTCGTAGGATACATGACTGTCGTAGGATACATGACTGTCGTAGGATACACGACCGTCGTAGGATACATGACTGTCTTAGGATACATGACTGTCGTAGGATACATGACTGTCGTAGGATACATGACTGTCGTAGGATACATGACTGTTGTAGGACACATGACCGTCGTAGGATACATGACTGTCGTAGGATACATGACTGTCGTAGGATACATGACTGTCGTAGGATACATGACTGTCGTAGGATACATGACCGTCGTAGGATACATGACCGTCGTAGGATACATGACTGTCGTAAGATACATGACTGTCGTAGGATACATGACCGTCGTAGGATACATGACTGTCGTAGGATACATGACTGTCGTAGGATACATGACCGTCGTAGGATACATGACCGTCGTAGGATACATGACTGTCGTAGGATACATGACTGTTGTAGGATACATGACTGTCGTAGGATACATGGCCGTCGTAGGATACATGACCGTCGTAGGATACATGACTGTCGTAGGATACATGACTGTCGTAGGATACATGACTGTCGTAGGATACATGACTGTCGTAGGATACATGACCGTCGTAGGATACATGACTGTCGTAGGATACATGACTGTCGTAGGATACATGACTGTCGTAGGATACATGACTGTCGTAGGATACATGACTGTCGTAGGATACATGACCGTCGTAGGATACATGACTGTCGTAGGATACATGACTGTCGTAGGATACATGACTGTCGTAGGATACATGACCGTCGTAGGATACATGACTGTCGTAGGATACATGACTGTCGTAGGATACATGACTGTCGTAGGATACATGACCGTCGTAGGATACATGACTGTCGTAGGATACATGACTGTCGTAGGATACATGACCGTCAAAATTTGGGCATGGCGTATGTGGTATTGTGTACAGGACGCCCAGGTATGCAAGTAACTGGTGTTGTGTACAGGACACCCAGGTATGCACGTAACTGGTGTTGTGTACAGGACGCCCAGGTATGCAAGTAACTGGTGTTGTGTACAGGACGCCCAGGTATGCAAGTAACTGGTGTTGTGTACAGGACCCAGGTATGCAAGTAACTGGTGTTGTGTACAGGACGCCCAGGTATGCAAGTAACTGGTGTTGTGTACTCAGGACGCCCAGGTATGCAAGTAACTGGTGTTGTGTACAGGACCCCAGGTATGCAAGTAACTGGTGTTGTGTACAGGACCCCAGGTATGCAAGTAACTGGTGTTGTGTACAGGACGCCCAGGTATGCAAGTAACTGGTGTTGTGTACAGGACGCCCAGGTATGCAAGTAACTGGTGTTGTGTACAGGACGCCCAGGTATGCAAGTAACTGGTGTTGTGTACAGGACGCCAGGTATGCAAGTAACTGGTGTTGTGTACAGGACGCCCAGGTATGCAAGTAACTGGTGTTGTGTACAGGACGCCCAGGTATGCAAGTAACTGGTGTTGTGTACAGGACCCAGGTATGCAAGTAACTGGTGTTGTGTACAGGACGCCCAGGTATGCAAGTAACTGGTGTTGTGTACAGGACGCCCAGGTATGCAAGTAACTGGTGTTGTGTACAGGACGCCCAGGTATGCAAGTAACTGGTGTTGTGTACAGGACGCCCAGGTATGCAAGTAACTGGTGTTGTGTACAGGACGCCCAGGTATGCAAGTAACTGGTGTTGTGTACAGGACGCCAGGTATGCAAGAACTGGTGTTGTGTACAGGACGCCCAGGTATGCAATAACTGGTGTTGTGTACAGGACACCCAGGTATGCAAGTAACTGGTGTTGTGTACAGGACGCCCAGGTATGCAAGTAACTGGTGTTGTGTACAGGACGCCCAGGTATGCAAGTAACTGGTGTTGTGTACAGGACGCCCAGGTATGCAAGTAACTGGTGTTGTGTACAGGACGCCCAGGTATGCAAGTAACTGGTGTTGTGTACAGGACGCCCAGGTATGCAAGTAACTGGTGTTGTGTACAGGACGCCCAGGTATGCAAGTAACTGGTGTTGTGTACAGGACGCCCAGGTATGCAAGTAACTGGTGTTGTGTACAGGACGCCCAGGTATGCAAGTAACTGGTGTTGTGTACAGGACGCCCAGGTATGCAAGTAACTGGTGTTGTGTACAGGACGCCCAGGTATGCAAGTAACTGGTGTTGTGTACAGGACGCCCAGGTATGCAAGTAACGGTGTTGTGTACAGGACACCCAGGTATGCAAGTAACTGGTGTTGTGTACAGGACGCCCAGGTATGCAAGTAACAGGTGTTGTGTACAGGACGCCCAGGTATGCAAGTAACTGGTGTTGTGTACAGGACGCCCAGGTATGCAAGTAACTGGTGTTGTGTACAGGACCCCAGGTATGCAAGTAACTGGTGTTGTGTACAGGACGCCCAGGTATGCAAGTAACTGGTGTTGTGTACAGGACGCCCAGGTATGCAAGTAACTGGTGTTGTGTACAGGACGCCCAGGTATGCAAGTAACTGGTGTTGTGTACAGGACGCCCAGGTATGCAAGTAACTGGTGTTGTGTACAGGACGCCCAGGTATGCAAGTAACTGGTGTTGTGTACAGGACGCCCAGGTATGCAAGTAACTGGTGTTGTGTACAGGACGCCCAGGTATGCAAGTAACTGGTGTTGTGTACAGGACGCCCAGGTATGCAAGTAACTGGTGTTGTGTACAGGACGCCCAGGTATGCAAGTAACTGGTGTTGTGTACAGGACGCCCAGGTATGCAAGTAACTGGTGTTGTGTACAGGACGCCCAGGTATGCAAGTAACTGGTGTTGTGTACAGGACGCCCAGGTATGCAAGTAACTGGTGTTGTGTACAGGACGCCCAGGTATGCAAGTAACTGGTGTTGTGTACAGGACGCCCAGGTATGCAAGTAACTGGTGTTGTGTACAGGACACCCAGGTATGCAAGTAACTGGTGTTGTGTACAGGACGCCCAGGTATGCAAGTAACTGGTGTTGTGTACAGGACGCCCAGGTATGCAAGTAACTGGTGTTGTGTACAGGACGCCCAGGTATGCAAGTAACTGGTGTTGTGTACAGGACGCCCAGGTATGCAAGTAACTGGTGTTGTGTACAGGACGCCCAGGTATGCAAGTAACTGGTGTTGTGTACAGGACGCCCAGGTATGCAAGTAACTGGTGTTGTGTACAGGACGCCCAGGTATGCAAGTAACTGGTGTTGTGTACAGGACGCCCAGGTATGCAAGTAACTGGTGTTGTGTACAGGACGCCCAGGTATGCAAGTAACTGGTGTTGTGTACAGGACGCCCAGGTATGCAAGTAACTGGTGTTGTGTACAGGACGCCCAGGTATGCAAGTAACAGGTGTTGTGTACAGGACACCCAGGTATGCAAGTAACTGGTGTTGTGTACAGGACGCCCAGGTATGCAAGTAACTCATCAATCTTGCCCAAGATGCGTTACACACACGTTGAAAGTTTGAAGCCTATCGAATAAGGTGTTCTCGAATAATACAAGAAAGTTTATAAGAAAATAAACGAAAATGCGGCTTAGAATGTTCCGAAAAATATTAAAGTCGCCTATTATTGTTAAACTTAAAAACTCCATAAAACCACAGGAGGGGGGGTGGGGGGTCCCAGTTTGCGTTTCTCATTTACATTCTATTTAAATTTCTCTACTATTTCATAAGAAAAAAAAAATTATTTAAAAAATCAAATTTCATAATATTTGTAAAAAAAAAAAGAAGAAATTGGCACCAATACGGCCCGAAATTATTAATAAAAAATACTTTCGTCATTAAGAGTTTGAAGGCGATCACGAGGGGCATTCTTCATTCTATAAGTAGATTCTGTGTAGTATTACTAAAGCCCTCTAGTGGTAGACGTTTGAAGCCGACCAGAAAAGGCATTCTCAAGAAATTTGTCTGATTCCAACGAAACTTTTTAACTATTTCAGTAAAATTTCAAAATTACAGACTCAAACTTACGCGTTATCATCCATCTTATAATAATACTTTGAAGACCGTCAGAAGAAACATTAAGAACAACTGACGTTCAATGTTTACTGAATAAAACTGAGATTAATGACAGCCAGTGGCAGTGGGAGAGGTGGGTCCTGGAGCTACACCACGAGTGAGGTGGGTCCTGGAGCTAAACCACTAGTGAGGTGGGTTCTGGAGCTACACCACTAGTGAGGTGGGTCCTGGAGCTACACCACTAGTGAGGTGGGTCCTGGAGCTACACCACTAGTGAGGTGGGTCCTGGAGCTACACCACTAGTGAGGTGGGTCCTGGAGCTACACCACTAGTGAGGTGGGTCCTGGAGCTACACCACTAGTGAGGTGGGTCCTGGAGCTAAACCAATAGTGAGGTGGGTCCTGGAGCTACACCACTAGTGAGGTGGGTCCTGGAGCTACACCACTAGTGAGGTGGGTCCTGGAGCTACACCACTAGTGAGGTGGGTCCTGGAGCTACACCACTAGTGAGGTGGGTCCTGGAGCTACACCACTAGTGAGGTGGGTCCTGGAGCTACACCACTAGTGAGGTGGGTCCTGGAGCTATACCACTAGTGAGGTGGGTCCTGGAGCTACACCACCAGTGAGGTGGGTCCAGAAGCTACACCACTAGTGAGGTGGGTCCTGGAGCTACACCACTAGTGAGGTGGGTCCTGGAGCTACACCACTAGTGAGGTGGGTCCTGGAGCTACACCACTAGTGAGGTGGGTCCTGGAGCTACACCACTAGTGAGGTGGGTCCTGGAGCTACACCACTAGTGAGGTGGGTCCTGGAGCTACACCACTAGTGAGGTGGGTCCTGGAGCTACACCACATCATTCGAGTCATTTTCTGGTCATGTTATGGATTTCAAGTCTTCTTTTAATATTTCACAACATGAACAAATATGGCTGCGCGCACAAGTCAAATTTAATAGGTTCTGTGTTGGGCCTAGTATCACCTAGTAAATATTAACTGTTTAAGAAGAAAACTGAGAAATATTTAACATTATTTAGTGTTAGAGATAACAACACTGTGTCAGAGATAACAACACTGTGTCAGAGATAACAACACTGTGGCAGATACAACAACACTGTGGCAGAGACAACAACACTGTGGCAGAGACAACAACACTGTGGCAGAGACAACAACACTGTGGCAGAGACAACAACACTGTGGCAGAGACAACAACACTGTGGCAGAGACAACAACACTGTGGCAGAGACAACAACACCGTGGCAGAGACAGCAACACTGTGGCAGAGACAACAACACTGTGGCAGAGACAACAACACTGTGAACACTGCAGAGACAACAACACTGTGGCAGAGACAACAACACTGTGGCAGAGACAACAACACTGTGGCAGAGACAACAACACTGTGGCAGAGACAACAACACTGTGGCAGAGACAACAACACTGTGGCAGAGACAACAACACTGTGGCAGAGACAACAACACTGTGTCAGAGACAACAACACTGTGTCAGAGACAACAACACTGTGGCAGAGACAACAACACTGTGGCAGAGACAACAACACTGTGGCAGAGACAACAACACTGTGGCAGAGACAACAACACTGTGGCAGAGACAACAACACTGTGGCAGAGACAACAACACTGTGACAGAGACAACAACACTGTGGCAGAGACAACAACACTGTGGCAGAGGCAACAACACTGTGGCAGAGACAACAACACTGTGGCAGAGAGAGCAACACTGTGGCAGAGACAACAACATTGATACCACATTAAAAATTCCAAAGTTTTGCACTTGGCATTTGGTATCTGCAGACATGGAATTTCTGGAAAACAGATGGGACATGCAACTTTGACCACCCCAGAAAATGCCGTGCTCATATGACAACAGGAAAATGCAACCTCCCTTTCTGTAAGCTTTTCCACCCTGAAATGTGTCACTCATCAGTTCAAGAAAGACAGTGCTATAACCTATATTGCCAGGCACACCACCTAAAGGGTACAAGACGACACAGAACATCCAGACCATGGGAAAACCTGGGTAGCCAAAGCCACTCCAGAGAGAGAGGTTTTTTAGTGCCAGGAAGGAAAAAAAGCTGGCAGGAAATGACAGAAATCGTACACCAACTGCAATCATTTCTGGATTGGAACCACAGTCAATGGCCTCCACTCCAGAACAACAGATATTAGTGCCAGAAAAAAAAGACCCCTCCCCCCCCATACCACCAATCCGACGACATTCATCTTTACAAATATACAGGGTCTAAAGCCAGCAACAAACAACAAGGTACCTTACATCCGTGGACTGCTTACAGAGTCAAATGCAATGTTTGCGGCTTTCACAGAGACCCACATAAGAGATCACTTGGACAATGAAATATGGATCCCGGGCTACAACCTATACAGATATGACAGAGTGAACAGGCTAAAAGGGGAGGTTGGACTGTATATCACAGTCACTTATATGCTCAGAACTACTAAATGCCTCAAATTATGTAGTTGAAGTTTTAGCAGTAAAGATCGAGAATCAAAACCTGGTCATCGTGGTTGTATACAAGCCTCCGGAAGCAACGTCCCAACAATTCCAGGAAGAGCTTCTGAAAATTTACCAATCTGTGGAAAACCTTCCAGCTCCGGCCCCAACATTTTGCTCCTGGGGGACTTCAACCTAAGGCACCTAAAATGGAGGAATATTGCAAACAATGTGGTAGCAGAGATAACACCAGGAGGCAGCTCAGATGAAAACTCGCACACACATGAGCTTGATTGAATACGCTGGACCTCATCTTCACTAACAATGATGATCTGATACGAAATGTCATCATATCAAAAACGATATACTCAGATCACAATATAATAGAGGTCCAGACATGTATGAGGGGGGCCCCAGATCGACAAAATGTGATCATTCGCGAGGGAGCCTTCTCCAATTTCAACTTCAATAACAAAAACATAAGGTGGGACCAAGTAAACCAAGTCCTAAATGATATAAACTGGGAAGATAGCCTAAGCATCATGGATCCTAACCTATGTCTAGAACAAATTAACTCTGTGGCACTTGAGGTTTGCTCAAGGCAAATTCCCTTAAGGAAAAGGAGGAGAAGATGTAAACTAGAAAGAGAGAGGCGCTCCCCATACAGGTGAAGGCAAAGAATAACAGAGCGGCTACATGAGGTCAATATATCTGAAATACGTAGGGAGACACTGATCAGAGAAATAGCAAACATCGAATTAAAACTACAGGAATCTTACAGGAATCAAGAAACGCGGGAAGAACTAAAAGCCATAAATTAAATTGAAAAAAAAAAAAAAGTATTTCTTTTCTTATGCCAAATCAAAGTCGAGAACAACATTCAATATTGGGCCCCTACTTAAACGGGATGGGTCCTACACAGATGACAGCAAGGAAATGAGTGAGTTACTAAAGTCCCAATATGACTCAGTTTTTAGCGAGCCACTAACCAGACTGAAAGTTGAAGACCTAAATGAATTTTTTATGAGAGTGCCACAGAACCTGGTAGACGCAAGCCTATCTGGCATTACCCTGACGCCACATGACTTCGAAAAGGCGATAAATGACATGCCCATGCACTCCGCTCCAGGCCCTGACTCATGGAACTCAGTGTTCATCAAGAACTGCTTTTAACATCACGTGCTTCTAACATCCTATGGAGAGGGAGCATGGACACTGGGGTCGTCCCGCAGTTAATAAAAACAAAAGACATAGCCCCACTCCACAAAGGGGGCAGTAAAGCAATAGCAAAGAACTACAGACCAATAGCGCTAACGTCCCATATCATAAATATCTTTGAAATGGTTCTAAGAAGCAAGATCGCCACTCATCTAGATAACCATCAATTACGAAAAACTAATGTCAAAGACCTTGGAGTGATCATGACAGAGGATTTCACCTTCAAGGACCATAACACTGTAGCAATCGCATCTGCCAGAAAAATGACAGGATGGATAATGAGAACCTTCAAAACCAGGGATACCAAGCCCATGTTGACACTTTTCAGGTCGCTTGTTCTATCTAAGCTGGAATATTGCTGCACACTAACTGCACCTTTCAAGGCAGGTGAAATTGCTGACATAGAAAATGTACAGAGAACCTTCACGGCACGCATAACTGCGATAAACCACCTCAATTACTGGGAACGCTTGAAGTTCCTAAACCTGTACTCCCTGGAACGCAGGCGGGAGAGATACATTATTATATACACTTGGAAAATCCTAGAGGGATTAGTACCAAACTTGCACACGAGTGTCACTCCCTACGAAAGCAAAAGACTCGGCAGACGATGTAACATCCCCCAATGAAAAGCAGGGGTGCCACTAGCACGTTGAGAGACAACACAATAAGTGTCAGGGGCCCAAGACTGTTCAACTGCCTCCCAGCATACATAAGGGGGATTACCAATGGACCCCTGGCTGTCTTCAAGCAGGCACTGGACAGGCACCTAAAGTCGGTGCTTGACCAGCCAGGCTGTGGTTCGTACGTTGGACTGCGTGCGGCCAGCAGTAACAGCCTGGTTGATCAGGCTCTGATCCAACATGAGGCCTGGTCACAGACCGGGCCGCAGGGGCGTTGACCCCTGGAACTCTCTCTCCAGGTAAGTGTCTCATTGGTCAACTTGTCGGCTCTCTGAAGCACTTATTTACAACCCTGGTATGTTTGAAGTGCTTTCTTCTTGAGAGGTGTTCACTTCTTGGGTAATCGGACATTGGAAGAATTTCTTTAACTATTTCTTCTGAATCTTATGAAAAAATGTTTATCATATTATGTCAGTTAATGTTTGGAGGCGGAATGTAGATAATAAAATACTTTTAAATACAAATATTGATGGCGCATTTCATCATGAATTAAAAGTTCTCATATTTTTCGATCAAATTCTTATAGTAAATCAGATGAATTACTGTAATATCAACAGCAGAATTCATCTATGACTTATTTAATTTTTTTTCACAGAGTATTATAATGAGGATCCGACGAAAGTTTCAACCAACGAACGCGAGTGAACGCGCCAGTTTTGTGCGCATGTGGGCTGGCGGCATGTCTCAGAGTGCGGTGGCACGCGCGACTGGCGTCAGTGTGTCCACCGTCTACAAGTGGATACATCGGTGGCTACGTGAAGGCAGCAGCAGCTCAAGCTCTTACAAGCCCCTCCTTCTAAGAGCAAAGGAAATTAATAATGAATGGACTTTGCATGACTTCGCATCTAGATCTGGCACAACTTACCTATACTCCCACCCAGGGAGACATGACCACTGGTGCCAACACCAGTACTCCCACCCAGGGAGACATGACCACTGGTGCCAACACCAGTACTCCCACCCAGGGAGACATGACCACTGGTGCCAACACCAGTACTCCCACCCAGGGAGACATGACCACTGGTGCCAACACCAGTACTCCCACCCAGAGAGACATGACCACTGGTGCCAACCCCATTACTTACAACATAACAAATATTATCAACATCCAACTTATTTCTCCCAGTATTTACGGCTTCTAGCAGTAAAATCAGCGTCCAATAAACTGCAATATGCCAATAAACAAGGCCAAAAAAATTTAAAATGCTAATGTTTGTAATTAATGGAAAGGATGATCGTTCCAGGATATTTCTCTACTAAATAAAGGCAACATTATTTTTTTTCATAAAAAGTAAACGAATTTAACAAATGACAATATGTAAGAGGCACTTTAATAAATGATTATACCGTTGCTTTACCGACGGTGACAAAAATCTAGCTGATATTTCTCAGGGCTTATGAGGTCAAGTATTTTTTAACAATGATTGTTAAAACTGTTTAATCATCAGCTTAGCTACTTTTCAAAGAAACCTAACATTAAATAATGTTAGCCAACAATATAATTAAGAATAAGTACAACATATGGCTGTCTTTATTACCAAAACAATTTGCCAATAAAGATGCTCAAGTTTTGCAATTGTGTCTTATTCATCGACTTGTTGGAAATATATACGGTTAATATGATACAATAATTTGTATTATTTATAAACTCAGTTTGCTAAACATACAACAGTTGCCTGAAGGTTTTAAAAGTATTTTTATTACTAAATCAGCTATATCAGCATGATACTGCTGCTTTATTCAATATGATAATTACATAGTGGAAACTAAAGCTACCTATGTTTACCTCTCTTATTACACCATGCATTGTAACGGGAGTTACAATGACTTCTAGCATAGCTGGGAGTTACAATGACTTCTAGCATAGCTGGTAGTTACAATGACTTCTAGCACAGCTGGTAGTTACAATAACTTCTAGCATAGCTGGTAGTTACAATGACTTCTAGCATAGCTGGGAGTTACAATGACTTCTAGCATAGCTGGGAGTTACAATGACTTCTAGCATAGCTGGGAGTTACAATCACTTCTAGCATAGCTGGGAGTTACAATCACTTCTAGCATAGCTGGTAGTTACAATGACTTCTAGCACAGCTGGTAGTTACAATAACTTCTAGCATAGCTGGGAGTTACAATGACTTCTAGCATAGCTGGGAGTTACAATGACTTCTAGCATAGCTGGGAGTTACAATGACTTCTAGCATAGCTGGTAGTTACAATGACTTCTAGCACAGCTGGGAGTTACAATGACTTCTAGCATAGCTGGGAGTTACAATGACTTCTAGCATAGCTGGGAGTTACAATGACTTCTAGCACAGCTGGTAGTTACAATGACTTCTAGAATAGCTGGGAGTTACAATGACTTCTAGCACAGCTGGTAGTTACAATGACTTCTAGCACAGCTGGTAGTTACAATGACTTCTAGCATAGCTGGGAGTTACAATGACTTCTAGCATAGCTGGTAGTTACAATGACTTCTAGCACAGTTGGGAGTTACAATGACTTCTAGCATAGCTGGGAGTTACAATGACTTCTAGCATAGCTGGGAGTTACAATGACTTCTAGCACAGCTGGGAGTTACAATGACTTCTAGCATAGCTGGGAGTTACAATGACTTCTAGCATAGCTGGGAGTTACAATGACTTCTAGCATAGCTGGGAGTTACAATGACTTCTAGCATAGCTGGGAGTTACAATGACTTCTAGCATAGCTGGGAGTTACAATGACTTCTAGCATAGCTGGGAGTTACAATGACTTCTAGCATAGCTGGGAGTTACAATGACTTCTAGCATAGCTGGTAGTTACAATGACTTCTAGCATAGCTGGTAGTTACAATGACTTCTAGCATAGCTGGGAGTTACAATGACTTCTAGCATAGCTGGTAGTTACAATGACTTCTAGCACAGCTGGTAGTTACAATGACTTCTAGCATAGCTGGTAGTTACAATGACTTCTAGCATAGCTGGTAGTTACAATGACTTCTAGCATAGCTGGTAGTTACAATGACTTCTAGCATAGCTGGGAGTTACAATCACTTCTAGCACAGCTGGGAGTTACAATCACTTCTAGCATAGCTGGTAGTTACAATGACTTCTAGCATAGCTGGTAGTTACAATGACTTCTAGCATAGCTGGTAGTTACAATGACTTCTAGCACAGCTGGGAGTTACAATCACTTCTAGCACAGCTGGGAGTTACAATCACTTCTAGCATAGCTGGGAGTTACAATAACTTCTAGCACAGCTGGGAGTTACAATCACTTCTAGCATAGCTGGGAGTTACAATCACTTGGGAACTGAAACCTCTTAAGATAGCTTATTATTCCACACACAGGGAAGACAGAATATTTATGACGATATATCCATGAGTTCAGAGCGAGATTAAGATAAATTATACACTGGAGGCAGAGGAAACAAAAAGAGAGGAGGAAGAAAAATATGAATGACAGGAAATAGTGGGACAGGAAATTGGACTCATCCTGAATCCATCGAAGTGTGAAATTATTTCAGTCAATCAACAAGTGATCGGCGCAGAGAGATCAAGACTACCAGGAGCGTACGTCATTGCCACCACAAATAGCGTCTTGCTTGGAGCACCTCTGGGAACTGATGCCATTACCTCAATTCTCAGGAAGAAACTGGACTAGATGAGGAAGATGGAACAACGAATAGACAATCTTGACACCCACGATGCCGTATACCGTCTCACAAAGTGCTTAAGTCTGCCCGGGGTAACATATTTCCTAAGATGTGCACCACAATATCATAACCTTATAATGCATGAATACGACAGTATCCTGAGAAGATGGGCAGTGGGACCAAGCTGCACCTTCAGTCAGACTAGGTGGTACTGGTGTCCGCAAGTCATCACAAATTGCACTACCTGCTTTCCTGTCCCCATATATTGCATACTTGTAACAGCGATTCTTCTTGAACACCTCACTGGCGGAGTCGCGCTCAGGGATACTCTAACGGGCTCTGAAACCAGACCTGCGCTCCACAACAGCTACAAACAGTCACATTGGGATAGTCCAATAGTACAAAATATAGCCTCAACAATGCTTCAGAGTGTGTCGGTAAGGATAGAGCCCGCCTCCAAGCAGTGAGAGCTCATCTTGCAGGGAACTTCCTGTTGGTTGTTACCCACATACCATCTGCACTGGTGTTGCCCTTCGCCTTACTGCCCTTATTTTCGCCGAATACAGGTGTATTTGCAGCAGTGAATCGGCAGACCGATTCGGGTACCATGGTCTTGTGTGACGTAGATCCAAGGGAATGATGACATACCATGAAGCGGTTAATAACATTGTCAAGAGGAGCCTCACAACAGCCGGATGCCCACCAATAAAGGAGCCACCAACTATGTAGGTCGGATGGTAACCAAAGGCGTCCAGATGGTATCACCCTTCAAACCTGGGAAGACGACAAGCAGGTGGTGTGGGATTACACATGTGTATCCACATTGCCTGATACCTATTTCCAGTACACCAGGGAGAAAGGAGCCCTAAGACATAAAAGATACATAGCTAATACAAAGATGGCATATACAGTATATGAAGCTTGAGGGATACATTTCCAATACATATTACTTTGTGTTTGTCACAGATTACAGTGAGAATATCTCATCCAGCTCCTCAGAGCTGGGACACATACACAGGATACAGCAAGCATTACACATCTAAAGCACAGCGCTTAGTCGCTGGAATAGAAAACTAAACACCCTGAGGTCCCTAGTTACCCTGTTGAATCTTTTGCCTAGCTCCTTAAAGAACTTAGATGCACTCTTTCCCCATGACAAATAAAATGGTTATATATATGACCACAATTTTTAAAGGGGTAAGCCAGCAGAAGGCCTCGGTCAGATAACGAAAAGTTCCAACGGAGCAACGGACAAACCTTACCTACCTATCCCCATGGGCCAAGGGTCTCTGAACCTATGGAAACAAACATATAATGATGGGTAAATTTACCATAAATTCTTGACTTCTGGGACTCCCTGAAGCTGCCCCTCCTTCCTCCCTGGTGTACTGAAAACAGGATTCAGCGAATGTGGATGCACATGTGTAGTCCCACACCACCTGCTTGCAATATGTCCAGGCTTGAAGGTTGGTACCATCTGGATGCTTTTGGTTGCCATCAGATTTGCATAGTTGGGGTAGCTCCCTTATTGTTGGGCATTTGGCTGTTGAGAGGCTACTCTTGTTGATGTTATTAAATCTCTACATGTCTTGTAATCTTTCCCTCAAATCTACAGCAAATAAAACCATGGAACCCAAATCGGTGTATCGATCCACTGCCGCAAATACACCTGTGTACGGCGAGAATATGGGCGGCAAGGTGAAGGGCAACACCACTGTAGATGGCATGTGGGTCGAGACATGTGCCAAGGGAGGAGTTAGGAACGGTCAAAAGAAAGTCTGATTCATGAGGAGATCTCCCTGCTAGGAGGCTCTATCCTTCCTCGACACACTCTGAAGCAATATTGTGGTTATATTCTTCACTAAGCTATATATAACTACTAAATATGAACTACTTTTTATGAAACATGATTCTATTATATTCTTGTGGACCACAGACTTGCTTCTTATAACTTTCTCAGCCTTTTTATAATCAATTTGATGGTTAAAATCTCTCTCATGAATAAACAGAGCATTAGAATCTTGTCCACTTCTAATGCTATATTTATGTTGTTCTAACCTAAGTTCAAGACTTTTACCAGTTTGACCGTAATAAACTTTATCACATATTTGACAAGGAATCTTATAGACACATCCGTCAACATTTGGGGGGATATATTTTATCAAAAGTTTTTTAACTGTGTCAAGATTTTTTAAATACAACTTTGATATTAACATTCTCAAGTAGAGAAGACATATCAAGCAAGTTTTCATGGTAAGGGAGAACCAACATATTTTTAGTTAAATTAGGTTGATTGTCCCTTTTTGAATGGTAAAAAGTATTTCTAGCTATTTTAAAATAACTAGTCAGAAGATAACCGGATGAAGCTTTACTAAATAAGCCTGTAGTGTGGCCCATACTTTTTGGCAATAAAGAATTCCAAGTGTTGCAAGTGTGTGTTATGCATAATTTATCTGTATTGTAAACCATCAGTAATATGATAGTTGCCAGGCTTCACCATGGAGTCTTGGTACTGGGGAATTCTTTTGCAACTCCTTTGTTATCAACTGTTAAGCAAGACTTACTATCAGTAGTGAGCTACGCTCACATGTGACGTCAACTCCAGTTGCTGCACCTCACTTATGCTTTAGTATAGAAGGTGTGGCTTCATGCATATGCTTTAAGGGACTGACCACCTCCCACCACGTCGAAACAATTACTTCTTCTAACCTTGTATTAACTATATTCGACTCAAGAAGCATGTATTGTAGCCAAAATATTTCGACAATAAAGATTTCAAGAGTTACAAATATTTCTATTACATTAATGGTATCAATAGTTTCGTAAACACCTAATATTTTATGGTTATAACCGAAAACCAATTCGTCAAAAAAATGGTTAGTTGCATGACGCATCCCTTCCCATAGTACCTGCAAATATCATACGGACGACGTCCTTAGATGTCTTAGATGACTGCACGAGTCATCACATACACTTGAAGGGGACTTCGTCAAGAATGTGATATTTTCCCCATACACGAGAGAGAGAATGTTAAAATAGTGATGAGATCCACATTCGCAAAAATCCATTCGCTATTTCCCCTTGAAGTGTTTCAACATCTTAAGCAGCAGCCTTAAACCAAGACAGCAATGCCTAAGCGTACGTAATAAGGCAAATAGATTACTGGGATTTATATCAAGAAGTGTTAGCAACAGAAGTCCAGAGGTTATATTACAGCTTTATACATCATTAGTAAGGCCTCACCTAGATTATGCAGCTCAGTTCTGGTCTCCATATTACAGAATGGACATAAATTCGTTAGAAAACATTCAGCGTAGAATGACTAAATTAATACATAGCATTAGAAATCTTCCTTACGAAGAAAGATTGAAGATCCTTAAATTAAGACGTAGAATGAGGAGAGACATGATCGAGGTATACAAGTGGAAAATGGATATTAACAAAGGGGATATAAATAAGGTCTTGAGAATATCTCAAGAGAGAACCCGCAATAATGGATTCAAGTTAGATAAGTTTAGATTTAGAAAGGATATAGGAAAGTATTGGTTTGGAAATAGGGTAGTTGATGAGTAGAACAGTCTGCCTAATAGGGTTTTTGAAGCAAGGACCTTGGGTAGTTTTAAATTTAGGTTGGATAAATTCATGAGTGAGAGGGGTTGGATTTGAGTGGGAATTGCACATGAGTAAATAAAATTATCAAAGCTTATTTCTTGGGTAGCATTGAAAATTAGGTTGAACAAATATTCTGTTAGTGGGATGGAATGTGAAGGACCTGCCTAGTATGGGCCAACAGGCCTGCTGCAGTGTTCCACCTTTCTTATGTTCTTATGTTTAAAAGTGTCAGCGCTTCTCCTATATCACTATATCAGGCACCTGTGTGCCTGATATAGTGATATCAGGCACCCGTGTGCCTGATATCATCGACACTACTTTCGTGTTTTTCTTGAATATAAATTTTGGATGACCTTATCGTGAGTGTTAGGGATGGTCTTGCAACAGTTGCATATACGTCTGCAACATTTACAGAGGCTACTAGAGACTCAGTAGCCTAAGCAATACTTTCAACAGTTATACTCCCCTGGAGAATTTCCTGAAACCTTCTTTAAAGGAGAATCACTGTTCAAACTGGCCTCAGGAGACAAGTGCTTGCGATCGCAATGCTTAGGAACATATATACATAAAGAACATATATACATAAAGAACATATATACATAAAGAACATATATACATAAAGAACATATATACATAAAGAACATATATACATAAAGAACATATATACATAAAGAACATATATACATAAAGAACATATATACATAAAGAACATATATACATAAAGAACATATATACATAAAGAACATATATACATAAAGAACATATATACATAAAGAACATATATACATAAAGAACATATATACATAAAGAACATATATACATAAAGAACATATATACATAAAGAACATATATACATAAAGAACATATATACATAAAGAACATATGTACATAAGTTACAACAAGGGTTTATTATCCACAAAACTCACTCTAAGCAAAGCAGACATTAACATTAACAAAACTGCAATTAATAATAATAATAATAATTTCAATGCATGTTACAAGTGTACAATGTTATTGGTAGTTACAAATATAATACAATTATAAAACTGTAATGCAAGGAGAGCCACTGGCATGCCATGGCATTAGGGGCAGTTTATTCTAGAGACTTATTCACTAAGTACTTAATGCTAAAGAAATTGATTGAGTTTATTCTAGTTCTGTATTATTTAAATTATTAAATGGTTATACATACTATTTAAAGACAATACAAGAGAAATTGGTTGAGTTTAATATAGTTGTAGAATTTATTTCAAATTACAGTATGTTGATGCTATACTAGTATAATAACAATACTAGAAATAGTTTTTAGAGTTTCATCTAGGTATATATTTTATTTCAAATTAAGAAAATGATGATACTATAAGATTTTAAATGACAATATGATGATATGAGATTGCAACAAGTGTTAAGGAGGATCAACATATCAAATTGAGATCTTCTTAAGTAAAATAATATTGGGTTTGGAAGTTTGTTACAGTATGAGTATTTAGTATAGGTGAGTAGGTGACTTTTGAGAAGAGTCTTGAATTGATTTTAAAGGTAATAATCGTATGGTAATTTTTGCAAAACAAGTTGCTCAGTGCAGCTTCAATAAAATAAACAAAGACAACAGTTGCAACATGGCATTGTGCAATGCTCAGAAATAATTAAAATATTCTAGAGAATGTGTGTAAAAACTGCTGAATGCTAATTTCTGTGAGCACATTCCTATTTTTATGAAGATTATTGATGGAAAAAATCATGTGAATAACCAGAAAATTATCAGTAATGTTAGGGATTAATGTTTTCTCAAAATTAAAAAAGTAATAATAAAAACACACATACATAAAATATTTACTAACTGAATCAAAGCAATGATAAAGAAAAATATAAAGAGTATAAATCTGGCCGTAATGATAGAGCCGTAATGATAGAGCCGTAATGATAGAGCCGTAATTAATTATAGAGCCGTAATGATAAAGCCGTAATAATAGAGCCGTAATGATAGAGCCGTAATGATAGAGCCGTAATGATAGAGCCGTAATGATAGAGCCGTAATGATAGAGCCGTAATGATAGAGCCGTAATGATAGAGCCGTAATGATAGAGCCGTAATGATAGAGCCGTAATGATAGAGCCGTAATGATAGAGCCGTAATGATAGAGCCGTAATGATAGAGCCGTAATGATAGAGCCGTAATGATAGAGCCGTAATGATAGAGCCGTAATGATAGAGCCGTAATGATAGAGCCGTAATGATAGAGCCGTAATGATAGAGCCGTAATGATAGAGCCGTAATGATAGAGCCGTAATGATAGAGCCGTAATGATAGAGCCGTAATGATAGAGCCGTAATGATAGAGCCGTAATGATAGAGCCGTAATGATAGAGCCGTAATGATAGAGCCGTAATGATAGAGCCGTAATGATAGAGCCGTAATGATAGAGCCGTAATGATAGAGCCGTAATGATAGAGCCGTAATGATAGAGCCGTAATGATAGAGCCGTAATGATAGAGCCGTAATGATAGAGCCGTAATGATAGAGCCGTAA
>WNWK01034563.1:0-20383 GCA_009830355.1 Cherax destructor
CCCACCTACAACCACCAACCTGCTGCACACACTACCACCTACATCCACCCACCTACAACCACCCACCTGCTGCACACACTACACCTACATCCACCCACCTACATCCACCCACCTACAACCACCCACCTGCTGCACACACTACCACCTACATCCACCCACCTACATCCACCCACCTACAACCACCCACCTGCTGCACACACTACAGCTTCCTGCTTATTAATCCACGATATAAGTGATATATACTCAAAAATATGTTTCTAAGACAGAGTATGCAGTTTTCACCATTTTATTGAGATGTTTCGTCCACCAGGAACTTTATGAATTAATAAGTTCCTGGTGGGCGAAACGTCTACTCAATAAAATGCCATCAACCGTGGCATATTTGGTGTCATATAATTCAACTGAATAAATATATATATATATATATATATATATATATATATATATATATATATATATATATATATATATATATATATATATATATATATATATATATGTACCCACAGACACGTTCCATATGACTGGCTTTCTCTTTTATTAAAGACTCCATAGCAAAGATGGGGACATTGATGTAAGACCTTTGTACACAAGCTTAGATATATTTTGTATAGTTTTTCCATGGGGAAAAAAATCTAATTCGTATTATTTTTAGTGTATTTATTTGATGTGCAGATTAGTGCATAACATTTATTAGATAACTTAGCTACAATATACAGGATCGGTGACTGTATGTTATCTACTCAGCGCCATCAACCAATAGTATACTATTGCTATTATTATTTAGATGTGGGGCTAAACCTACTGGGGTCATTCAGCGTAACGAGTGGTGGAGACTTGATCCTCCGTCTGGTAATCACGAGACAGAAAGGGCGAACAAGAAGACACAGTCGAGGAAGCACTTACCTGTTGACGTCCATATAGTCAGTAACCTCGCGCCAGATGAGGTCCTCGTGGGTGGGGAGTCTGCGAGCGTTGATTGGTCCACCACGCAGTGACAACACAAGTTTGATGGTGGAGCCATCTATCACGCCTTGGTCTAGCAGGCAAGAGTCGTCAGCTAACTCTCGTTCACCCAGGATTAGGTGCTGGTGGCTGGTGGGGATTCCTTCAGGAACAAGATAATACATGTTTTATTATTGTTATTCTCTGGCTGTGTACTATGTAAACACACACACACAAACCACACACACACACACACACACAGATCAACGCTGAACACACTTCCTGAGGTGTCAAGAAGAGCTCACTCGAGCAAAGTTACTGGTTATGGGCGACTTCAATCACAGGGAGATCGATTGGGAAAACCTGGAGCCACATGGGGGTCCGAAACATGGAGAGCCAAGATGATGGATGTGGTACTGGAAAACCTCATGCACCATGTTAGGGACACTACCAGAGAGAGAGAGGGGAGGATGAACCAGTAAGACTGGACCTCGTGTTCACCCTGAGCAGATCGGACATTGAGGACATCACATATGAGAGGCCCCTTGGTGCTAGTGATCACGTTGTCCTGAGCTATAAATGCATAGTAGTGTTACAAGTGGAGAGGGTAACAGAAGTTGAATGGGAAAATCCAAACTATAAAAGGGGGACTACACAAGTATGAGAAACATCCTGCTGGAGGTTCAGTGGGACAGAGAATTGGTAGGAAAGTCAGTAAACGAAATTAAAGAATACGTAACAACAAAATGCAAGGAGGCAGAGGAAAGGTTTGTTCCCAAGGGCAACAGAAATAATGGTAAGACCAGAACGAGCCCTTGGTTTACCCGAAGGTGTAAGGAGGCAAAAACTAAGTGCACTAGAGAATGGAAAAAGTCCAGAAGGCAAAGGACCCAGGAAAATAAGATCAGTCGAAGAGCTAGAAACGAGTATGCACAGATAAGGAGGGAGGCCCAGCGACAGTACGAAAACAATAAAGCATCGAAAGTCAAGTCTGACCCTAAACTGCTGAATAGCCACATTAAGAGGAAGACAACAGTCAAAGACCAGGTGATCAGGCTGACGAAAGAAGGTGGGGAACTCACAAGAAACGATCAAGAGGTATGTGAGGAGCTCAACACGAGATTTAAAGAAGTATTTACAGTGGAGACAGGAAGGACTCTGGGAAGACAGAACAGAGGGGGACACCAACAAGGAATATACCAACAAGTGTTGGATGAAATACACATAACTGAGGAGGAGGTGAAGAAGCTGCTAAGTGACCTTGATACCACAAAGACAGTGGAACCGGACATCTCTCCGTGGGTCCTTAGAGAGGGAGCAGAGACGCTGTGTGTGCAACTAACCACAATTTTCAACACATCCATTCAGGTATGGAAGACGGCAAATGTAGTCCCCATTTTTAAGAAAGGAGTCAGAAACGAGGCACTAAACTATAGACCAGTGTCACTGACGTGTATAGTGTGAAAAGTCAAGGAGAAGATTATCAGGAGGAGAGTGGTGGAGCACCTGGAACAGAACAAGATTATAAACGACAACCAGCACGGATTCATGAAAGGCAAATCCTGTGTCACAAACCTGGAGTTTTATAACAAGGTAACAGAAGTAAGACACAAGAGAGAAAGGTGGGTTGACTGCATTTTCTTGGACTGCAAGAAGGCCTTTGACACAGTTCCTCACAAGAGATTAGTGAGGGTGTAGTGAATATAACAAAATTAAGGAAGATGAGTATAATCATATAGTTTAACACACCGCCGTCTTCCATTCCTCAAGGAGGGTTCCTTGATGCTGCTGAGGGCTAGAGGATCAGGCATGTGTAACAGGGAGGGCACTGCAATGGATTACAGAATACCTGACAGGGAGGCAACAACGAGTCATGGTACGTGATGAGGTATCACAATGGGCGCTTGTGACGAGCGGGGTCCCACAGGTGTCAGTCCTAGAACCAGTGCTATATTTGGTATATGTGAATGACATGATTGAAGGGATAGACTCAGAAGTGTCCCTGTTCGCAGATGATGTGAAGTTAATGAGGAGAATTAAATCAAATGAGGAGCAGGCAGGACTACAAAGAGACCTGGACAGGCTGGACACCTGGTCCAGCAACTGACTACTCGAATTTAACACCGCCAAATGCAAAGTCATGAAGATCGGGGAAGGCCAAAGAAGACCGCAGACAGAGTATAGGCTAGGTGGCCAAAGACTGCAAACCTCGCTCAATGAGAAAGATCTTGGGGTGAGTATAATACCGAGCACGTCTCCAGAAGCACACATCAACCAAATAACTGCTGCAGCTTATGGGCGCCTGGCAAACCTGAGAATAGCATTCCGATACCTCAGTAAGGAATCGTTCAAGACACTGTACACCGTGTACGTCAGGCCCATACTGGAGTATGCAGCACTAGTTTGGAACCCACACCTGGTCAAGCACATCAAGAAATTAGAGAAAGTGCAAAGGTTTGTAACAAGGCTAGTTCCAGAGCTAAGGGAAATGTCCTACGAAGAAAGGTTACCTTGGTTAGGTCTCATTTAGATTATACTGCACAGTTTTGGTCACCGTATTACAGAATGGATATAAATGCTCTGGAAAACGTACAAAGGAGGATGACAAAGTTGATCCCATGTATCAGAAATCTCCCCTATGAGGATAGACTGAGGGCCCTGAATCTGCACTCTCTAGAAAGGCGTAGAATTAGAGGGATATAATTGAGGTGTATAAATGAAAAACAGGAATAAATAAAGGGGATGTAAATAGCGTGCTAAAAATATCTAGCCTAGACAGGACTCGCAGCAATGGCTTTAAGTTGGAAAAATTCAGATTCAGGAAGTATAGAGGAAAGCATTGGTTTGGTAATAGAGTTGTGGATGTGTGGAACAAACTCCCGAGTACCGTCATAGAAGCTAAAACGTTTTGTAGTTTTAAAAATAGGTTAGATAAATACATGAGTGGGTGCGGGTGGGTGTAAGTTGAACCTGACTAGCTTGTGCTACTACTAAGTCAGATGCCGTGCTCCTTCCTTAAGTGAATGTGACCTGACCTGACTAGGTTGGGGCATTGGCTTAAGCCCGTAGGAGATATGGATCTGCCTTGCATGGGCCAGTAGGCCTGCTGCAGTGTTCCTTCTTTCTTATGTTCTTTTGAAATCGGCCTGACGACACTGGAGGACAGGAGGGTTAGGGAAGACATGATAACGACAAACAAAATACTGCGAGGAATAGATAAGGTGGACAGAGACAGGATGTTCCAGAGATGGGACACAGAAACAAGGGGTCACAATTGGAAGTTAAAGACTCCTATGAGTCAAAAGAATGTTAGGAAGTATTTCTTCAGTCACAGAGTTGTCAGGAAGTAGAATAGTCTAGCAAGTGAGGTAGTGGAGGCAGGAACCATACATAGCTTAAAGACGAGGTATGATAAAGGTCATGGAGCAGGGAGAGAGAGGACCTAGTAGCGATCAGTGAAGAGGCGGGGCCAGGAGGTGAGTCTCGACCCCTGCAACCCCAAATAGGTGAGTACATATAGGTGAGTACACACACACACACACACACAAAAGAACACTATAACGTAATAGTATAAGAAATACTGAAAGAAACTGATGGAGTTGACATGGACAAGGTGTTCGAGAAGCCATAACCAGGGACACCAGAACACAGGTGAGAGCTAAGAGCAACGATGAGTCACAATGATGTCAGGAAATATATCTTCAGTTTTAGAATGTGTGGCTTGCCTTCGTTATAAATGCAGATCTCACACACACACACACACACACACGCACACACACCTAGTAGCAATCAGTGAAGAGGCGGGGCCAGGAGCTATGACACGACCCCTGCAACCACAAATAGGTGAGTACACCGGGCACATCTCCTGAGGCGCACAGCAACCAAATAACTGCTGCAGCATACGGGCGCCTAGCAAACCTAAGAACAGCATTCCGACATAAATAACAAAAAAGGCACAATACCGTGACTGGAACAATACACACACAACCCGCACATATAAAAGAGAGGAGCTTACGACGACGTTTCGGCCCGACCTGAATAACTACAGGCCGATATCTAACTTACCCCTTCTCTCTAAAATCTTCATTGATTTACGTAAAGCTTTTGATACAGTTAACCATGATCTGTTACACTTAAAATTATCACACTATGGTATAAGAGGACACTCCCTCAACTACCTAAAATCATACCTTAGCAACAGAAACCAATATGTGTACACAAATGGAGCTAGCTTTACCGCGCAAACTATTACAGTAGGTGTCCCACAGGGAAGTGTTCTTGGCCCACTTCTCTTTCTCATTTACATTAACGACCTACCAAATGCATCTCAACTACTCAAACCCATACTATTTGCAGATGACACTACATACGTTATCTCGCACCCAAGCCCAGACATACTATCCAACACTGTAAATACTGAATTGCAGAAAATATCTACCTGGATGATGACTAACAAACTTACTCTCAATATTGATAAAACCTATTTCATTCAGTTTGGGAACAGAGCTACAAATGTACCACTTAACATAATGATAACCGGGTCCCCTATCACAAAACTCACAGAGGGAAAATTCTTAGGAATCCATCGTGACAATGGCCTAAAATTTCAAACACATATACAACAAATTTCCAAGAAAGTCTCAAAGACCGTAGGAATACTATCCAAGATACGGTACTATGTTCCACAACCAGCTCTCCTTACCCTATATCACTCATTTACCCCTACCTCACCTATGGAATCTGCGCATGGGGCTCAACATCAATAACTCATCTCAGATCATTAATAACACAACAAAAGGCTGCAGTTAGAATGATAACAAATTCACAATCCAGACAACATACTCCACTAATATTAAAAAATCTAAACTTACTCACCATACAAGACATCCATACTTTTTACTGTGCCTATTACATACATAGAACACTCTATGCAAATATTAACCCACCACTCATACTTCTCCTTACCAACTTTAACAGGACACATGACCATAACACTAGACACAGATCACTCCTCGATGTTCCCCGTGTCCACCTAACACTATGCAAAAACTCAATGCATATAAAAGGCCCGAAAATTTGGAATTCATTACCTGTGATTGCCAAAGAAACCCTACCTGTACCCCAATTCAAAACGCTGCTAAAAACCCACCTTCTCACCCAAACCTAAGTGCACAATATCAAACATGCCCAACAAAGTTGATTAATCACTAAAATGTAAAAACCTGATTAATCACTTAAATGTAAAAACCTGTTATGAATAATACATACTGAGCTAACTGTTTCTATAACATTTACATTATAATGACCACATAAACTGTAATTGCAATGCAACTAATTGTTTTAAATTATCTCACTCAATTAATTGCATTGCTACAATTAATAAATTATTATGTTCAACTTATATTCAAATTTTATAACTTAGATACACAATTATACTTATTTTATAAATTATCAACCATATTTTTTTACCATGTAGTCTACTATTAATTAATCTTAAGAATGCCCACAATGCACAGCATATTAGGGGCTTTTGGCATGTACACCTCATTTATACCTAACTATGTATCATGTCTAAATAACAACATTGTATCATGTCTAAATAAACTATTATTATTATTATTATTATTATTATACACCGTGTACATTAGGCCTATATTGGAGTATGGAGTAAGGCCCTTACATTCGCCGCCTGGCCCTCGCACTGAGTGGTTCTCTTGTCGCTGTCTCCTGGTGGCCAACGAGAGAGTTACTGATTTTCAGCTGGTGGAAGAAGGAGGATTAACACCGTGTGTGTTGAAGTATTGAAGGGAGCGGTGTACCCGGATAACTCGAATGTTTTGTTGCCTGTGATTATCCGTGATGCTTATGGCATTGGAACTGAGGAATTACGAGGAATAGCACTGAATGGGGCGCATCGCATCTTCATCAAGTTTGCTACGACAGCGGCATATGAGAGGATCGTGGACGGCTCTCAAGACAAACCAATGGTGATCAACGCTGGCCTGGAGGTACGCTTGAGAGATGGATCTCGATATTATACCTTCATTCGAGTCCGAATCGTGCTGTTTGAAGTTATTGATGAGGATATTCGAGTGGCGTTCCAACAATTTGGAGTGGTTCATACGGCAGTGATGGGTAAATGGACCGACGGCATTTACGCAGGATTGCAGGAAGGGTCATATTCCCTTAAAATGACTCTCCGAAGGCCTATACCTTCGTATGTGATCCTTGAAGATTTTAGGACTCAAGTCTACGTCACATACGCCAGTCAGCAACGAACCTGCAGACTATGTGGGGCGTATGATCATGTTGCAGCTGCTTGTGGGAGGAGGACTGATCATCGTCAGGAAGAACGAATGGATAACAAGAAGGTTGACAAGACAGAGAGTGTGGTGCCAGTACCGCCAAGTGTGGCACAGAGTACAAGGTGGAGTGATGAGGTGGATGGGACTGGCGGTACCTGTGAGACGTTGCCTGCAGGCTCGGGGGTTGAACAGGTGGAGGGGAGGATAGCACCTGTGGATGGGGAAATTTTACAGGGATCTTGCCCCATATTTTGCAAGATGCCATCAGAGATTTTCTTGGCAAGCCTGGAGAAGAGTCCCCTTTAGAGCCTGGTGATGGGCATGTGGAATCTGGGGAGGGTGTGTTAACATCACATGACGGGGAATCTAACCTGGTGGTGCAGGATGTGGTGGCTGTGGTTCACAGGCAGGAGGAACAGTTGAAAAATGTGGCGATGGATTATAGTGGTGATTCACGCAAGAGGCCTGTGGGTGGGTCCGATGAGTACGTGATCACACCCGCGCAGAAAGTTTGTACACAGTCATGGGTAGATGTTGCCCGCAGGGAAAAGGGTGGGGTGTCAGGCAAAGGAGGGTCTACACGTGGTCAAGGGGTGAAGGAGAAGGTGAGAGGAGCGCCGAAAGTCCAGAGGTATCGAGGAAAACCCCCTATGTTGTTTTCAGAAGTTTCACCATAAATGTTAATGGCCTTAGGGCCGAGGTGAAACGACGGTGGCTGAGGTGACTATGCGACGTTTTAAGGTAGATATTTGTTTTATACAAGAACATAATTTCAGGTGTGCGAGGAAATTGTGTTTCAATGGATACAGGGTGTATGCAGGTGATTCAGGGAAATTAAAGGGAGGGGCTGCTGTGGTCATGCGCGAGGTCAGCCTTTTTAAGCTATTAACGTGGGAGACGGGAGAGGAGGGTAGGGTGGTGAGGGTGGACGGGGTGTGGGGTGATGTGCGCATGAGTTTTATAAGTGTGTATATGCCGGCGGATCTCTGTAGGAATACTAAGGAACGTTTCATAAAGGAAGTATTGCTGTATCATTTAAGGGGATTGCCTGAGGTAACCATTATAGGAGGAGACTGGAACTGTGTAATACGGGGTAAGGATGTAGAACCCAGGGAGCGGGCTGTGTCCTGGGAGTGTTGAGTGAGGTATTAGGAGCGGCCGGGGTGATGGATGTAGTTAGGGGAGGAGGATGGTGTGTGGAGCACACTTTCGTGAGGCGGGGATATCAGGCAAGACTAGATAGGATTTATGTAACTAAGGAGATACAGGTTGGTAGGGTAGAAGCTATGGACGTGGGATATTCTGATCATAGGGGTGTGTTGGCAGATATCAGCTGGGAAGGAATGATTAAAAGGTATGACAGCTACTGGAAATTGAATATAAGTTTATTGCAAGGAGTTGGAGAGGGAGAAAGTTTTGCTGCATGGTGGCAGGGGCAATGGGAGAGAGGTCAGCATGCGGGGACTTACTGAGTTGGTGGGAAATGTGGGCAAAGCCGTGTATTAGGAAGTATTATATAAAAATGTGCAGGGAAGAGAATTGGGGGAAATTCGGATTACAGAGGTACTTGGAGGGTCAACTGGCGGATTGTTACAAAAGGGGTGGGAATTCTAGGGTGGATGAGATGGGTATTCTGAAAGGTCGTCTGAGAGAATTACAGAATAAACGATTTAATGCGATACGCATGAGAGGAGGGCTAGAGGAGGTCTTATGGGGCGACAGGCCATCGGCCTGTGTTCTCCGAAGTTTTAGGAAGCGGCAGAGGGACACAACTATGATGACGTTGGAGGTGTGTCAGGAGTTGGGGGTATAGGGAAGGACAATTGCTCTGAACTACTGAGGGAATAAGTAACTATGCAGATCACTGGGTAAAAGAGTACTTGAAGAAGGAAGAGGGGGAGGCGAGGGACAGGGCAGTAATAGGGGAGGGGATCAGGTGTATTGTTAGTAAGGATGATAGGAAAGACATGGAGGGAGAGATTAGTGAGGAAGATGTATGGAAGGCAGTGCAGGGTTTGAGCAAAGGGAAGACACCTGGATTGGATGGTCTCCCAAACGATTTCTATGTGCATAATTGGGAGCCCCTAAGGGATTGTTTAGTTAAAGTTTTCAATTGTATGAAGAATGGGAGGGTATTGGGTAGCATGCAGAACACTGGGGTTGTGGTTTTGGTGAAGAAAAAAGAGGAATGTAGGACGATGACGGATTACAGATTTATAACTTTAATGTGTGCGGATTATAAGATCTTCGCAAAGTTGCTAGGTAATAGGCTTAAGAAAGTGGTGGGAATGATTTTACATAAGGGGCAATGTGGAATCCCAGGTAGAAGCATGGGTGTGGATTATGGTCAAATTAGGGATTTTATTGAGAGTGGTGAAGGGGGGGGGGGGGTGTTGAGTATCGATTGGAGTACTACTTATGATAGTGTTGAATGGAGTATGTTTAATAAAGGGTCTATTTAATTTGTACCCTCAGTGGTTATTGATCCTATAACCATGGCTGAACTTAATGGAGTTAATGTGGCTGGCAAGCACAGAGAGACTAATGTGAAACTGGCACCCTCCGTAGTAAGCAATGACTCGGTGGGACCAGTAAGTGTTTTGATAGGCAGTGACTATTATGCCACCTTCGTGAAGGGTATGACGAAGAAAGGTGGTGTCACTCTTCTCAACATTGGTGAAGGCCATGTAATTTATGGCAGGCTTCCTCGCAGTAATGAATGACTGGAGGAAGCCATAAATCAGTCACGGTGTGCCTTACTCATGAAACGTCATTCCAGTGTAAATATTCTTCTACAGAGGATGCTGTTAAACCAGTGCATAAATTGTGGGAACTGGACAGTGGGGATTAATGTAAATGAAGAAAGTCCAGATGATTCCTTCACTCAGGAACAATACCTGAAGGATGTTAAATTTGAGTCTGGACAATACTGGGTGCGACTCCCATGGAAGCTAAACCATCCGGAACTACCCACTAATTACCGGATGGCGTATGGTCAGTTAAAGGCCCAGCTCCACGAATTGAGTAAGACACCAGAATTGCTGACTGCTTATAATGGGATCATTAATGAACGGTTAAATAATCAGTTCATGAGGAGGTACCCCTGAGCAAGCCAATATTTATGGCCACTACTTACCTCATCACGGAGTGAAGAAGGATTCGAAAACCACTCCTTTGAGGATCGTGTTTAATTGTAGTGCCAGGGGTAATAAAAATGTACCTAGTTTGAATGATTGTTTAATGACAGGTCCGTCGCTGACGGAGAAATTGGGAGATGTGTTATTAAATTTCAGAGTTAATAGTTATGCCTTTACGGCAGATATAAGTAAAGCTTTCCTGAGAGTGGGATTGCAAGAAACGGATCGGGATTACACAAGATTTCTGTGGCCAGAGGATCCTAGCAATCCACTTAGTCCGCTGAAAACCTTCAGATTCAGAAGTGTCTTATTCGGGGCTACTTCTAGTCCATTCTTACTTCAGGCGACGATAAATGCGCACCTTAAACGTACAGGCGGTCCACTGAGTGACATAATGAGTAAACAATTCTATGTGGACAATTTCCTGGGGGTGACGTCAACTGAAGAGGAGCTAATGAAGATATATGAAGGGGCTAATGACATAATGCAAGGTGCAAATATGCCGCTCAGGGAGTGGAACAGTAATTCGTCCAGGTTAAAGGACCGAATAAATAAAGATAATCCCGGCGATGAAGTATCTGGGTGCAGCAATGTATTGGGACTGACTTGGGATACTGAAAGAGACTTGATATCGTTAAAGTCTAATAATTATAGTATGCCCAAGAAATTAACGAAGAGAACCCTGCTTGCTGAAGTTTCAAAATGTTTCGATCCACTAGGCTTGGTGGCGCCTCTTAAAATCCGAGGGAAGTTGGTACAAGAGGCATGGAAGCAGAAGTGTGCTTGGGATGAAACCCTACCTGAGGAATTCGTTAGCAGGTGGGAAGAATTAATTGGTGATTATGAGAGAGTTCCAATGTTGGAGTTTCCGCGGTGTGTAACACGCTCTGGAGTGGAAAATACACTCCACATTTTTGCGATGCTTCTAAATTGGCGTATGGAGCAGTCGCTTATTTTCAATGTGATAAAGATATCTCTCTTGTCATGTCTAAAACTAAAGTGGCTCCAATTAAATTACGTACTTTACCTCAGTTGGAATTAACCGCCATTTATGTGGGTGTCAAATTAGCTGATTATTTACGGAGTAAATTGCCGGAGATAAATATTAGCGACACCACAATTTGGTCTGATAATGAGGTATCCTTGCAGTGGATTCGTAACGAAAAACAGCAAGATTGTGTACGTGCAAAATAGTCGCAAAAATTTACGAGATACAATTTGAATCGTCTAACAAAGAACTCTGCCCGCCGCAGTGTGGAAAATATTGGTATTTTCCGAAAGTTGTAATTGATAAACTTTCCAATATGAACAGATATCCTTAATGTACCGCTGGTACATGGGGGTATGTAATAGAGAACCATCATACCAGCGGGGAGGAAGCGGGAAGAGGCTGGGCAGGGAGGAGGTAGAGGGGAATGGGGAGTGAGTGGACAGCCAGCCTACCCATCAGAGTTCAAGTCGGTATGGCCAGTAAAATTTGGAGATTCCGCCCGCCAAATCGGATTTAATTACCTCCTTTCGTAATGTGGAGGAATATCCAGGGAAGCGGCGAATATAAAGTGGGACAATCGGTCCAGGAGGTCCAGTAATCGGACAATAATTGTGAAATAAGGTGCCGCCGGCGAGTGACGCGGTCATAGGCCTATTTGAACTGAGTGAAATGACCATACGGCAGGATAAAGTCGTAACCCTGATGCGGGGGAGTTCATCTTAGAAGAGACTGAAATATATTCGATGAACTTTGGGAAATGGTGAAAATAGTGAAACCGAGTTGTAAATAATCAGGGTTGATTGTACTGGGTGAGTCTGGCTTGGGTACGCCATACCCTGACCGCCATATTGGATGTGATTGAAATGAACTAACATATCGCAAGTTATCTACTCGAAATTCAAGTATCGAGACTGTGAATGTGTATAAACTAGTGGGGCATTAAGCCAGGATACACGTAATATGTAAAGTTATATGTATAAACAGTACAAACGGTCGGATTAGTGAGAGGATCTGATTCGCTACCCGACCAACCACATGTTAACGAACGCTGGTCTCGTGGGCGTATAAGAGTGCACGGAAATTAACCTTCCTTGACTCGACGAGACAGCTAATACCATCGCGATCGAATCAGATCGCAGGAGGACGTCAACAACGGAACGACTCCCTCATCTAAAGCTAAGTACTCTGCTGTTTACTTTGTTATTGGCCAATGATATTGTTACGCACAGTAGATGTACTTTAGCTAGGTCAACGATCTACGATACACCGCTATGATGCTGTTAATTAGGTGAGTGTTGGTCATGTTAATTGAACTATGTGTTCTCTACCTCTTCTCCGTGTGATCAGTTGTTCAACAACCAATACAGTCCACTTAAATTTAACCTAACATAACTATAATAAATGATCTTCTCAGATTTATTTATACTGGTCTAGAGTGCAGTGGGTTAACGAGAATATTGAAGGTACCCCCTCGGTGCGGCCAGGAGCGGGTAAAGTTCTCACATACCTTAAAGGGAATGACTGCGGTAAAATTTATACGAGTTGGTCATCTCCCTGGGAGTTTGTTTATTGCTAGTGGTGGTGTCCCAGATAGACTTCTCTCACAATTCCCCACAGTAATAAAGTTTCTTTGGGTCGCTGTCTGTACAATACAGATGTGTGAATACTAAGCCCTCGGGTGAGGACTAGTTTGTATTTTTTGTCATATTGTCACTTATGTCATTTAGTGGCTGTTTGTGAATTATACCCTTCGGGGTTATGAACACACGTTTCCTTATCTTTTTTGTTGTTCATGAATGTTAAGCATTGGTTGATATGTATTTCTGTACTTAGTACTTGTTAATTAAGTTTACCACTCTGTATGTTGTTTCTGTCTTTGTCATGTGTTTTGTATTTTGTTTTTTTTTCAATAAAATAAAAAAAAATCTACTATTAATTAATCTTAAGAATGCCCACAATGCACAGCATATTAGAGGCGTTTGGCATGTACACCTCATTTATACCTAACTATGTATCATGTCTAAATAACAACATTGTATCATGTCTAAATAAACTATTATTATTATTATTATTATTATTATTATTATTATTATACACCGTGTACGTTAGGCCTATATTGGAGTATGGAGTAAGGCCCTTGGCTCACCTTTACTGTGTCTGCCTGGAGTAACCCATCTGCCCAATAAACCCAGTCTAGTCTATGTGAGTTTATATTATCCTGTCTTCTCCATGACCGCTACCACATTACAACGTATGTTAACCACAGAAATGTTGGACTCTCCAGTAAGCTACCGTCTACGCACTACCATTACAAATAGATGACAACGACTCGTCCAGCAACACATGATAACCACGAGGCCAAAGAACATAAGAACATAAGAAAGAAGGAACACTGCAGCAGGCCTACTGGCCCATGCGAGGCAGGTCCAAATCTCCAACGGCTTAAGCCAATGCCCCGACCCAGCCAGGTCAGGTTAAATTCACTTAAGGAAGGAGCACTGCATCTGACCTAGTAGCATAAGCTAGTCAGGACCAATTCACACCCAACCGCACCCACTCATATAATTGTCTAGCCGACCACCTGGTCAGGTCACTTCCACTTAAGGAATTAGTACAGCTACTGACCTGGTAGTAAAAGCTAGTCAGGTCCAAACTCACACCCATCCACACCCACCCATGTATTTATCTAACCTATTTTTAAAACTACACAACGTCTTAGCATCTATGACGGTACTCAGGAGTTTGTTCCACTCATCCACAACTCTATTACCAAACCAGTGCTTTCCTATATCCTTCCTGAATCTGAACTTTTCCAACTTGAAACCATTGCTGCGAGTCCTGTCTTGGCTGGATATTTTCAGCACGCTATTTACATCCCCTTTATTTATTCCTGTTTTCCATTTGTACACCTCAATCATATCCTCCCTATTTCTACGCCTTTCTAGAGAGTGCAGATTCAGGGCCCTCAGTCTATCCTCATAGGGAAGATTTCTGATACAAGGGATCAACTTTGTGATCCTCCTTTGTACGTTTTCCAGTGCATTTATATCCATTCTATAATACGGTGACCAGAACTGTGCAGCATAATCTAAATGAGGCCTAACCAAAGATATATAGAGTTGAAGAACAACCTGAGGACTTCTGTTATTTATGCTTCTTGATATGAAGCCAAGGATTCTGTTAGCTTTATTGCGAACACTTATGCACTGTTGTCTAGGCTTCAGATTACTACTAACCAGAACTCCTAAATCCTTCTTGCAATCACAAGTAATAAGATCTACATTATTCAGCTTATATGTGGCATGGTTATTGTCCTGCCCAACATTTAGAATTTTGCATTTGTTTACATTAAACTGCATTTGCCACTTCTCCGACCACTGCATCAGTCTATTCAAATCATCCTGGAGTGCTCTAATGTCCTCATTTGAATGAATTGGACGGCCTATTTTGGTGTCATCAGCAAATTTACTTATGTTACTATTTATTCCCTCATCTATGTCGTTTATGTAAATTGTAAACAAGAGGGGGCCCAAAACTGACCCCTGTGGAACACCGCTTGAGACGCGCCACCATTCTGATTTCTCTCCATTTATGCAAACTCTCTGCCGCCTATTAGTCAACCATGCCTCTACCCAGGAAAAAATTTCTCCTCCTATTCCGTGTGCCTTAAGTTTCCTCAGTAGCCTCTGATGTGGAACTTTATCGAAAGCCTTACTGAAGTCCATATACACAATATCATATTCATTACCATGATCTACCTCCTCAAACACCTTAGTGAAAAAAGTTAGTAAATTCGTAAGACAGGAACGCCCCTTAGTAAAACCGTGTTGAGATTCATTAATCAATTTATGCTTTTCAAGATGGCTACGAATTGCCTCGGCAATTATTGATTCCATAAATTTACCAACTATGGAGGTAAGGCTTATTGGTCTATAGTTCGAAGCTAAGGACCTGTCACCTGCCTTGTAAATAGGTATTACATTTGCCCTTTTTCACTTGTCTTGCACTATGCCAGTTTGTAGTGATATATTGAAAAGATTTGCCAAAGGTTTGCTAAGTTCCTCTTTACATTCCTTTAAAACTCTTGCAAACAGTTCATCAGGGCCTGGGGATTTGTTAGGTTTTAATTTCTCTATTTGTCTGAGGACCATGTCACTAGTTACCCCAATCGAGCATAGTCTATTATCTTCCAGTTCTACATAATTTATTATTTCTGGAATTCCGCTAGTATCTTCCTGAGTAAAAACTGAGAGGAAGTAAGTATTGAAAATTTCACACATATCTTTCCAGTGTATCGCTTTGCATCGCCAGTATCCTCATATCTACGGCGTTTAAGTCCATCCCAGCACATTGCAAGACGCCAGTCATCTTCTCATCCATATTTAACCTCAATATTGGACATAGGCGTCACAACGTCACCTCTGTGATCAACCTGCTTCGTCCTGAGTCGTAATCACACCTGCTTCAGTGTCTTCCATGCTTGTAACAGTGAGAGTGTACGGCTGGAAAACATTAAGGACGTGTTTCCATAAGACACCTGGTGTCCCTGTTCACCCATCAGTATAAAATAGGTACCTGGGTGTTAGTGGACTGGTGTGGGTCGCATCCTAGCACAAAACTGACCTAATTTGCGGGAAATGCTCAGCATAACAAGTGGCTTTCTATACAGTAGTATGTCATTGATGTCAGCTAAGCCTGTATACCTTGTACATGTACTTGCAGTAAATAAAGATATTAGTATTACATTATTATTTCCTTGCATGACATAAGTACTTATGTATTCTAGCTGTTTATTTATTTATATTTTTTTGCATCAGCTACGTTTCCGTTTACTGTTGTGTTCAGAATTCCACGTGCTCACATTTCTTTCGTTAGTCAGATAAGTACAAAGCGTGTCCCTAAGCCACAGTCAGTACCACGTGGTCGGACACCATCTCTGCCGATCCTAGTAGCAATCAGCTGTGTTCCACAATACACCGCCTGATACCTGACGCGTTTTACAGAGAAACCTGCATTATTTCGTGTACCTAACACCTGTGCCACATTCTCCACACATCTGTTGATAGTATCCTGGACCCATACTAAGTCCCAGACTACTCTTATACTACTGCAAATATTGTTTCTGTGTGAGGTCCCCAGTACAAACTTTCAAGTGCTAGTGCCAGATTCCAGCACCTTCTGTATACCTCTGCAACATCTGTGCAATTATTGCACATCTCTATAGCCTCAGTTAAGTAAAAGCAGTGACTTCTTAAGTATTTCCTAGTGAACTTGTGGCAATTTTTATTGTTCCTAGTGTCTGATATATTACCGTTGTTCTTAAGTCATTCTACTTGTGAACTTATAAGTCTTAACCAGTCAGACCCTAAGACCCTGGGTCTGGGCACACTTGTACCCATATTGTATTTCCTGTTGCAACTCTTGCAACATACAGTGCCAGGAAAAAAAGACCCCCCCCCATACCACCAATACCATCAATCCGACGACACTCATCTTTGCAAATATACAGGGTCTGAAACCAGCGACGAACAACAAGATACCTTACATCCGTGGACTGCTTACAGAGTCAAATGCAATGTTTGCGGCTTTCACAGAGACCCACATAAAGGATCACTTGGACAATGAAATATGGATCCCGGGCTACAACCTATACAGATGTGACAGAGTGAACAGCCAAAAGAGGGTGGGGGGGAGGGTTGGCCTGTATATCACAGAGTCACTTATATGCTCAGAACTACTGAATGCCTCAAATGATGTAGTTGAAGTTTTAACAGTAAAGATCGAGAATCAAAACCTGGTCATCGTGGTTGTATACAATCCTCCGGATGCAACGTCCCAACAATTCTAGGAACAGCTTCTAAAAATTGACCACTGTCTGGAAAATCTTGCAGCTCCTGCCCCCAACATCTTGCTCCTGGGGGACTTCAACCTAAGGCACCTAAAATGGAGGAATATTGCAAATAATGTGGTAGCAGAGATAACACCAGGAGGCAGCTCAGATGAAAACTCGCACACACACGAGCTTTTAAATCTCTGCACCAAATTCACCTTAAACCAGCAAATAATAGAACCTACAAGATTGGAGAATACGCTGGACCTCATCTTCACTAACAATGATGATCTGATACGAAATGTCATCATATCAAAAACAATATTCTCAGATCACAACATAACAGAGGTCCAGACATGTATGCGGGGAGTACCAGATCAACAAAATGTGATCAGTCGCGAGGGAGCCTTCTCCAATTTCAACTTCAATAACAAAAACATAAGGGGGGACCAAGTAAACCAAGTCCTAAATTATATAAACTGGGAAGATAGGTTAGGATCCGTGATGCTTAGGCTATGTCTAGAACAAATTAACTCTGTGGCACTTGAGGTTTGCTCAAGGCAAATTTCCTTAAGGAAAAGGAGGAGAAGATGTAAACTAGAAAGAGAGAGGCGCTCCCTATACAGGCGAAAACAAAGAATAACAGAGCGGCTACAAAAGGCCAATATATCTCAAATACGTAGGGAGGCACTGGTCAGAGAAATAGCAAACATCGAATTAAAACTAAAGGAATCTTACAGGAATCAAGAAACGCAGGAAGAACTAAAAGCCATAAATGAAATTGAAAGAAACCCAAAGTATTTCTTTTCTTATGCCAAAACAAAGTCGAGAACAACATCCAGTATTGGGCCACTACTAAAACGGGATGGGTCCTACACAGATGACAGCAAGGAAATGAGTGAGTTACTAAAGTCCCAGTATGACTCAGTTTTTAGCGAGCCGCTAACCAGACTAAAAGTTGAAGACCTAAATGAATTTTTTATGAGAGTGCCACAGAACCTGGTAGACGCAAGCCTATCTGACATTACCCTGACGCCACATGACTTCGAAAAGGCGATAAATGACATGCCCATGCACTCCGCTCCAGGCCTCGACTCATGGAACTCAGTGTTCATCAAGAACTGCAAAAAGCCCCTATCACGTGCTTTTAACATCCTATGGAGAGGGAGCATGGACACTGGGGTCGTTCCGCGGCAGTAAAGCAATAGCAAAGAACTACAGACCAATAGCGCTAACGTCCCATATCATAAAAATCTTCGAAAGGGTTCTAAGAAGCAAGATCGCCACTCATCTAGATAACCATCAATTACACAACCCAGGGCAGCATGGGTTTAGAGCAGGTCGCTCCTGTCTGTCCAACTACTGGACCACTACGACAAGGTCCTGGATGCTCTAGAAGACAAACAGAATGCATATGTTATATACACAGACTTTGCAAAAGCCTTTGATAAGTGTGACCATGGTGTGATAGCACACAAAATAAGTGATAAAGTAATAACAGGAAAAGTTGGTAGATGGATCTATAATTTCCTAACAAGTAGAACACAAAGAGTAGTAGTCAACAGAGTAAAGTCTGAGGTGGCTACGGTGAAAAGCTCTGTTCCACAAGGCACAGTACTCTCTCCCATCTTGTTCCTCATCCTCATATCGGACATAGACAGGGATATCAGCCACAGTGCCGTGTTTTCCTTTGCAGATGACACCCGAATCTGTATGACAGTGTCCACCATTGAAGACACTGCAAGACTCCAAGCAGACATCAACCAAATCTTTAAATGGGCTGCAGAAAACAATATGAAGTTCAATGATGAGAAATTTCAATTACTCCGATACGGAAAACGTGAGGAAATTAAAATCTCATCGGAATATAAAACTAATTCCAACCACACAATAGAGCGAAAAACTAATGTCAAAGACCTGGGAGTGATCATGACAGAGGATCTCACCTTCAAGGACCATAACACTGTAGCAATCGCATCTGCCAGAAAAATGACAGGATGGATAATGAGAACCTTCAAAACCAGGGATGCCAAGCCCATGTTGACACTTTTCAGGTCGCTTGTTCTATCTAGGCTGGAATATTGCTGCACACTAACTGCACCTTTCAAGGCAGGTGAAATTGCTGACCTAGAAAATGTGCAGAGAACCTTCACGGCACGCATAACTGCGATAAACCACCTCAATTACTGGGAACGCTTGAAGTTCCTAAACCTGTACTCCCTGGAATGCAGGCGGAGAGATACATTATTATATGCACTTGGAAAATCCTAGAGGGATTAGTACGAAACTTGCACACGAGTGTCACTCCCTATGAAAGCAAAAGACTCGGCAGACGATGTAACATCCCCCCAATGAAAAGCAGGGGTGCCACTAACACGTTGAGAGACAACACTAAGTGTCAGGGGCCCAAGACTGTTCAACTGCCTCCCAGCATACATAAGGGGGATTACCAATAGACCCCTGGCTGTCTTCAAGCAGGCATTGGACAGGCACCTAAAGTCGGTGCCTGACCAGCCAGGCTGTGGTTCGTACGTTGGACTGCTTGCGGCCAGCAGAACAGCCTGGTTGATCAGGCTCTGATCCAACATGAGGCCTGGTCACAGACCGGGCCGCGGGGGCGTTGACTCATGGAACTCTCTCCAGGTAAACTCCAGGTTAATATTTACAGTGCATTGCACAAGCGATTCATTCATTGTTTTGTCTCAGCATTTTTATGGCAGTAATTCTGCATTGTTCTGTCAGTTAGCTTATCATCACTATTTCTTTGGCACTATATACATGTATTTTTTATCTAAAATATTCAAGTGTTCGTACATATCGTTAAATTTTTGCTGTGTTAATTATTTACCAATTTTGTGCGTTAATTGCAAACAATGTTCACCATATTTTATTATAGTCATTATTCCTTTCTTGAAGCTGCATTGCAACCTTGCGTTACAGTGTCAGTTTTGCAACACACAGTTAACAATTTGTGCTTAAGACATTTGGTTTCCTCAGGTAACTTGTTTGCACTTTGGGTACTAGTTAAATTTGTTATTCCTTTATATCTATGTACAGCATTTGCTAGTGTTGCATATGTTAAGTGCTGCTCTAGGTATAGTGTTTGACTCATCTGTGTTGTTAAGTGCTGCTCCAGTTATAGTGTTTGACCTGTCTGTGTTGTTAAGTGCTGCTC
>WNWK01034564.1:0-20382 GCA_009830355.1 Cherax destructor
AACTAGAATGCCTGTGGAGAAGCTCCCAGGGTATGGGAAAGAAATAAGGGAGGGATGAGGAGGAGGGAGGGGGAAAAGGGGAAAAAGGGAGGATGGGGAAGATGGGAAAAGGGAGGGGCGATTGGGGGTAATTAGGTTCGGTCTGAGGAAAGACCAAAGGTCCAATTCCTCAGACCGATAGCCTCTTTACCTGGTCAAGGAGCCCCCTTAAAGAGGAGTGTTATGATGTATATTGTGTAGTGTTGTGATGTATATTGTGTAGTGTTGTGATGTATATTGTGTTGCATTGTGATGTGTATTGTTGTGATGTATATTGTGTAGTGTTGTGATGTATATTTTGTAGTGTTGTGATGTATATTGTGTAGTGTTTTGATGTATATTGGGTAGTGTTGTGATGCACATTGGGTAGTGTTGTGATGTATATTGTGTAGTGTTGTGATGTACATTGGGTAGTGTTGTGATGTATATTGTGTAGTTTTGTGATGTACATTGGGTTGTGTTAGGATGTACAGTGGACCCTAGGTTTTCGTTCATCTCCAAACTCGAACAATTATGTAAGTGTATTATTGTAAGTGTATTTTTGGGGTCTCAAATGACTAATCTAATTTACATTTGTCCTTATGGTAACAAATTCGTTTGGTAACAGCACTCAAACAGCATTCTGGAGAGAATTTTCAAAGAAAACCGAGGGTCAACTGTATATTGAATTGTGTTGTGATGTATTTTGTACAGTTTTGTGGTTTGGTTAGGTTAGGTCAGGTTAGAATATTATACACAATAAAGAAGATTCTCAAAGTGTTTGTAAGTCTTACTGTATTTTGTTTTTCATTATTAGCTTCAGTTAGGCAATTATTATTATTATTATTATCATCATTAATATGGTGTCTTCAAGACTAACAACACACTCTCAGTGATTTTAATGTGTTCCTGCATGCCAGCACAGTCAAACTCAGACCGAAACATCATTGTAGCCTGGAACCTAACCTGCCATATAAGTGGGGCCTTACTGTAAACTATATTGACATTTCAATCATATTCTATTGCCTGATTGTTCTTCAGTCTTTGAGGTAAAGTTTACTAGAACATTTTACCTCTTACTGATTTTGGGAACTGGATGCTAAAGTGATGCCATTTAAAAATAATTATTATTTTTCTCTTTATTTTTAAGCAAACTTCATAAATTTCCAATATAGATGTTTGAACAGCTTCTTAACAACATAGACCTATGTTGTTACTGCTAGTGCTCCAAACTTAGATCAATGTTTTACTTTTCCTGCCTTTAAATTTGGCACAATAGGCCTGTGTGGCCTAGACATGAGAGAATGGGACTGCGCACTCAGTGTGCACGGTATGAAAAAATTGGGGACCTTGTGGTACCACATAGTAGCACCAGTTAGTTTCAGCACCAACTTGGATCAACATCATAGTACCACCATGATTCACTCACACCTCACCGTATTAACACTCTCTTATTTGAGGAAAGTGATATAGAACACGAGTTTAGTGGATATGAGACTGATGAGGTCACTAACGATCAAGGAATTTGTGAAAATATTGACAATAACCCAGATGACCCTCAACCCATCACCTCTGGGGTGGGCAATGTGAAAACACCAGACCCTCAGCCAAGCACCTCTGGGGTGGCCAGTGTGGACACACTAAACCTTTGGCCAAGCATTTCTAGGGTGGCCAGTGTTACTAATGAGAGGCAATTATGCAAGCAGAAATTATCATTTTCTGTCAGTTTTGGTGATGATAGTGAAAGTGATATAAGTGATGATGAGATTGATTTTATGCCCTTAGAGGATTTCTTGAGTGATAGTGATTTATATTATTCCCTAGTGAAGTGTATCTTTAGGCATCATTGCCTATGTTCAGGCAGTGTGCCATATGCAGTCCCCAAGGGTCGTGGGAGGTCATGATCGAAACCCCGACGACTGACAGGGATACTGATTGTGAAGGAGAATATATGGGGATGGAGGAAGAGAAGGTGGTGGTGGTGGGTGGCATGGTGCCTGGGCCGCATGGCACGGTGGGCGGGCAGACAAAGGACAGCCCGGCACCTCCTCAACCATTTGCTGCCTCCACTCCTATCCCTCCTCCTCCTCCCCTACACCCCATGCAACAGGTCCACCCTGCCCCATCTGACCGTGAATGGAACTGGATGCAAAATACAACATCCGTGCCACATCCTTTCAATCTTGATGCCAGTGGAAGTGGCATCCTCCCAGAATGTCCCATCACAAATAAGTCCAGAGAGTTAGACTATTTCCAATTATACTTTGATGAGCCGATAATGAACTTGATTGTCAGCCAGATGAACAATTACTACTCCTATATAATGGACAAAACACAGGTTGCAGAATTGTCACTGCTGCTCGGATAGAAAGATACAACTGTGGCTGAAATGTATTTATTCCTTGGCACTGTCATGCTTTTGCCTCATACATATCTGCACAATATAGCACAGTATTGGTCCACAGACTACTTCATCAGTACTCCTGTCTTAAAGAGAGGGTACAAAGATGGAAGGAGGAACAAGAAGCAAAGACGGAGATGAGCAGGGGCAAATACAACCTCCCTCAGAACCACCCACAGAAAGACCTCAGCCATGGCAACCAAAATGCAACCAAACAGATTCACTCTGTTGCTATGAATGTTGCACTTCTCAGACAGGAATAGGCCCAACAGAAATCACCTTCTACACAAAATCCAGGAAGTGTTTATGTATATGAAGCAGAAATTCATAACCTGCTTTTATCCCTTCAAGTATATTGTTGTCGATGAGTCCTTGATTCTGTTCAAGGGACGACTGTCATTCAAACAATATATACCAAGCAAACATAATCGCTTTGGTATAAAACATTTTGTTATGTGTGACTGTGAGAGTGGTCTTGTGTTGGGTGTCATTGTCTACACCGGGAGAAACACAATCGATGATGACAGGCGGATGTTGGGCTTTTCCGGTGATGTTGTTTGCAAAATGATGGGAGCCATACCTTGGCAAGGGTCATACATTGTACACAGACAACTGGTATACAAGCCCTATGCTCACTAATTTCCTCCATGTGAACAATATTGATATATGTGGAACAGTGAGAAGAAACAGAAAACACATGCCTAGGTTCAGTGGAGGAACTGTTGTGCAAGAGCTTTATGCCAATGACATCATGGCACTGACCTGGCATGACAACGGGATGTGACATTGCTGTCAACCATCCACAGAAATCAGATGGTACAAACAGGCAGAGTGAACAGGGACACCAATGAATGCATTGTAAAGCCAGCTGCTGTCGTTGGCTATACGAACAATATGCGACTAGTCAACGAGTGTGACATGATGATAGGGTTCATTGACTGTGTGTGAAGGAGTCACAAGTAGTACATGAAAGTGTTTTTCCACCTTGTAGACATTGCAATGCTCAATTGTCTTCAATATGTACAAAATAATGACTTGAAAATGACTTTCTTATGCAGAATTTACCCTCAATGTCATCAAGCAGATAGTAAAAAAGCATAGTACCACACCTGTACCTGCCCCTCAACAGTAACCTGTTCCCCGACCACAACCAGTGGGAAAAGTACCAGACTGAAGCCTCACTAACTGTCACTACCTGATACCAATCCAGTCTACCCCAAAAAAGAAGTATTCTCAGAAAAAGTGTGTTGTGTGTTCTAACACCATAAGGTGACCCCAAGAACAGAAGGACACCCAATTCATGTGTCAGCAATGTGGGGTGCCACTCAGTATGAATCCATGTTTCATGGACTATCATACCCTCCACGAGTACTAGAAACATAACTGGAACATGTAAATACCTTGTACAGTGGAACTCCGAGTTTCGAACTTAGTCCGTTCCAGGAGCTAGTTCTAAAGTCGAAACATTTGAAACACAAAGCAATATTTTCCATAAGAAATAATGTAAATCTAATTAATCCATTCCTGCTGTCAGGAGGCATGGCAAAATAGAACTTCACTAAAACGCTATTATCAACTCAACAGCTTATTTATCTATCACAATTCATCTAGTATGACATAATATAAATAACAAAAACCTGATATACACTCTAGAATCAATAAAATAAGTATGTCTTTACGAATGTGGTGGTGGGCATTCTTGCTCCATCCATGAAAACATCTTCCCATTGTTTCCTCCTTCAGATGTGTTAGTATAGTGGAACCCCCGCAAATCGAACATTCTTCATTCCAGAATGCTGTTCAAGTGATGTTACCAAACGAATTTATTCCCATAAGGAATGATGTAAATTAGCTAGTCCGTTTCAGACCCCCAATAATACACCTATAAAAGCACTTACAATAATAAACTTACGTAAAAGGGAGAGTTCGGAGTGTTCGATTTCCGAGGGACCACTGTATAGTGAAACGGAGTTTGTAATGCTAACTACATTAGATCACTTCTTTCATAAGAAAACCATAATGTACAAATGAACAAGTGTATGTACACCATTTACATCCCTTGCAGAAGATAGGCAGAGCGGCTTATGCTGTCAGGAGTTTATTTCGTTTTGTCCTTTTTCTATCGCTTAATCACTACACTTTGTCACTAAACTTAACTGCTTTAAACTCCACAACTTGCGCCTGTGCTGGCATGCAGAAACACATTAAAATCACTAAGAGTGTGTTATTAGTCTTGAAGATGCCATATTAATAACGATAATAATAACACAATAATAATCACTCTGAGGCGCATTAATAATGATAATAACAATAATAATCACTCGGAGGCATATAAAACGTTAATATAGACATTTTGCTTAATCCATTTATGATACTTTTTCAAAATTATATAATAAACATGCTACATGACATATAAACATATAAATTAACATAAATATGAGATGTTTTTCCAGTCGGTTTGACGGAGTGAACATAATCCATTCGTGTCTAGGCTGGTAACAGCACAACAACTGGTTTGTTTACAAAATTCGTGAACCTTCTACACTCCCATTCTCTCATTTATTCATTTAACCCTTTCGGTCGGTGCCCTACTAGTATGTTTTACGAGTAGGGGTTGGTGCCGTACTAGTACGCGTAAATTCTAGCGGCCTCAAATTAAGTCGGAAACGGCTGGTAGCCCTACATATGAAAGAATGGGTCTATGTGGTCAGTGTGCGCAGTATAAAAAAATCCTGCACTACACACTGCATAATGAGAGAAAAAAAACTGACCGTTTTTTTTGTTTAAAACAGCGAATTTGCAGTCTATTTTCGTATGGTATTTATTGATGTATTCTCGTTTTCTTGGTCTCGTTTGATAGAATGGAAGATATATTACAGAAATAGAGATGATTTTGATTGGTTTGACAATGACAAGTACCTTGAAATAGAGCTCAAATTAGCGAAAATGTTTGATTTTTGACAATGTTCAAGAGTAAACAAATCACACCATGCGTCCAATACACATCAACTTGCGAGTCTAATATTCATGCACAAGTGCTCTGATATTATTTATACCATTTTTACAATGATGCAGTTATATACATAACAGTAAATCTTCTATTTTTTGTGAGAATAAAAATTCAAAATGAAAAGCAAAAGCAATGTAAGAGGGGCCTGGAGACATGACTAATGAACAGAGAAGATGTTATTTTAGTGCCAGGAATGTCTGCCTTGTTTATTCTGGACCCTATTTTGAAATTGGTATCGTTTAAAATTTGTGTGAAATTGGCCAAATTGCCATTTTCTGACCACTATTTTGGGTAGTTGAAATTGGTAAATAGGCAGTTTCTTGTACTCAATCGATAGAAGAAATGGAGTTCTAGCGAAATAGCTATAATTTTAGTAGACTGAAACATTGGAATTTGCCGAAAATAGGGCTCAAAGTGGGCAAAATTGCCGATGCATAAATGTCATTGATAGCCCTAATTTCCCGAAAGCATAATTCCGTTAGTTTTCGATCAAATTTTATAATTTTGGGGGCGTTATGATCGGAAAAATTCTCTATCATTTCATAAGATTTTTTTTTTTTTTCCAAAAAATTTCGACACCAGGAACAGGTTTCTGAGAAGGCCTGTCGACCCCCAAAGGGTTAATCTTGTTTACTAACCACTTACTCTATATTATGACTGCCTCAACCACTGCTTCCCAGTGCCTCAACCATTGCCTTAACCAATGCCTCTACTACTGCCTCTACTTATAGAAGTGATTGTTGATTTACTTTTTCACACATCCTGGCAAGCTCCACAAGCCGCACACCAGTTTCGTATATTTTCCTTCTTCACTTCTATATTGTTTCTCACTTTCTTTACCACAGGGTGCCCTTGGGGAAGTTTCTCTGGGCCAATGGTAGCTTATTTCACAGTCGCATTTAACCCTTTCAGGGTCCGTCCATAGTTCTACGGCTTTGAGTTCTGGGTCCAAACATTATTTCCCTACGTCATGAGCTCAGCTCACTCAGATAAGCTTTGGCGGTAATTTGGGCATATATATGAGAGAATACATCTATGTAAGTGTGCACCACAGAAAACAAATCCTGCAGCACACAGTGCATAATAAGAGAAAAAAACTGAACCGTAATTTTCGATTAAAAACGATTTTGAGTGTTTTTCGTATACTTTGTATAGATGTATTTGTGATTTCGTGGTCTCATTTGATAAAAAGGAAGATATATACAGATATAGAGATGATTTTGATTGGTTTTAGTAATGGAAATGGCTTGAAACTGAGCTCAAAATTAGCAGAAATGTTCAATTTTTCCGATGTTCAAAGTAAACAAATGACCTCCATGTCTAATATGCGCCAGCTGGTGGGGCTAATATACGTTCACAAATGTGGTGATATTATTTGTACAATTATTACAATATTGCATAACAGTAAATCTTCCATTTTTGGTTTGAATAAAAATTCATTATGTGAATAAAAATCAAAATGGAATTCATTTGTAAAGACTGAAAACATAACTAATGAACAGAGGAAATGTTATTAGAGCCAGGAATGCCTGCATTTTTATTCTGCCCCATTTTAAATTGAATACTATTTTAACTTTGAGTTAAATTGGTAAAAATTACAATTTCCAATCACTTTTTTTGTAGTTGAAACAGTTGACTAGGCGATTTTTGCTCAACAATAGAATAGATGTAAAAATAAGTAGCAAAAAATTTTGGGGACGGAAAATTAAATTTGGGCTAAAAGGGGAAAGTGGAAAAAAAAATTTTTACAAATCAAATTCAAGAGCATAATTTCGTCAATTTTCTAAAAAATTTTTTTTTCTTTTTTTACCTTAAAAAAAGATTCTCTACCATTTCATGAAAAATAAAATTTTTTTTTTTTTAAATTTTGGGGCACTGGCACCCCCTTCCCCAAAAGGCCTTTTACCCAAAAGGGGTTTAAAGAACAAGCCCAAAAAAATGAATTAATTGAAATGTTTGGATGAGAGGCGGGTAAGTTACTGGGGGAAAAAAAGCCAGACTGACTCACAGCCTGCCTGGGGGGCGCCCAGGGGACGGGGCTGGGACTTTTCAAACACGGGGCACAAACGGGGAAAAAAAGGGTTAAAAGATTAAAAAATCAATCATTCGTACTTTGCTTTTAAAAACCCCGGGTTCCACTGTAAAGTTGTAGATAACAAATGTGATTCACCGGTGTAAAAATCATCTATCAGTGTTTTTATGTGTTTGTGAAAATATGATTAATTTTTTTAAAAAATATTTTTGTCTACAACAATTAGCTATCAAATCGCTATATAAAATTTTTTCCAAAAAAAAAAAATAAAATAAAAAAAAAAATTAAAAAAAAAACAGATCTCCTCACTTAGTGACATACAGTCATCCCCCCTTTTTGTGTATCTCTTTTTTGGTTTTTTTCAGTTTTGGGGATTTTTTGGGGAAAAATTTTCCCTTTTTTCGTGTGATTCCCTCCTTTTTTGTTTGGTCGAACCCTGTCCAGTGGCCCCAAAACCCCAAGCCTGTCCCAACCCAAAATTTTCGGATGGATTTTTTGGGGTTGAGTAACATTATCCTGCGAGTTCAAAAAACATTTTTTAACAACCATTGTTTTGGCCCCTTGATTATTGTGTGGGCTGTTTAAAAAAAACCGGGCCCAAAGATAGCCCTAGGTCAGCCTTTTGAAAAAAAAAGGAAACCCTGAATTAAAGAAAGAAATCGGAAAGTGGTGAGAGGCAGTGGTGGTGAAAGGCGTTTAAAAGGGGGGAGTGGTGGTGAGAGGCAGTGGTGATGGGAGGCAGTGGTGATGAACAGGGTGGGGAGGCAGGGGTGATGAGAGGCAGTGGTGATGGGAGGAGGGTAATGAGGGCAGTGGTGTTTGTTGGTTGAGGCAGTGTTAGAGGCAGTGGTGATGAAAGGCAGTGGTGGAGAGGGTCAATGTAAGTGAGAGGTGATAAAAAGTTAAAAATGAAAAACGGGAAAGAATAGAGGTAGAAGTTTCGGTTTTTTTGCAACAAACCAGTTGTTGTTGCGCTGCTGCTGTTGTTCCAGCCAGCCTGGACGGAATTTTCCCTTTTTCACCTTGAAGCGACTGGAAAGAAGGGGGGGAAAAAGGCGGTGATGAGAGGCAGTGGTGATGAGAGGCGTGGGATGAGGGCAGTGGTGATGAGAGGCAGTGGTGGTGAGAGGGGGGGATGGGGGGCAGTGGTGGTGAGAGGCAGGGTGGTAGAGGCAGTGGTGGGAGAGGCAGTGGTGATGAGAGGCAGGGTGGTAAAAAGTGGTGATGAGAGGCAGTGGTGGGGAGGCGGGTGGTAGGCAGTGGTGGGAGAGGCAGTGGTGGTGAGACAGTGGTGGTGAGAGGCAGTGGGGGAGAGGCAGTGGTGGTGAGAGGCAGTGGTGGTGAGAGGCAGTGGTGGAAGAGGGTCTTAATGTAGAGGAGAGGTGAGTAAACAAGATTAAATGAAAAAGGGGAAAGAGAGAATAGAGTGTAGAAGTTTGTTTTTTGTCAACAAACCAGTTGTTGTTGTTGTTTTGATCTGCTGTTGTTGTTACCAGCCACCCGGGGACGGAATGATTTCTGTTCAACTTGAAGGATAAATAATGATCTAATGCAGTTAGCATTACAAACTCCATTTTCTCTTATACTAATCGTCTGAAGGAGGAAAGAAGGGGAAGGGGTTTTAAGCGGGGAATATCCCCGCCATACATTCGTAATGACACATATTTTGTTCATTCTAGAGTGTATATCAGGTTTTTATTTTTTATATTTTTATTATTCATATTAGATGAATTGTATAGATAAATAAGCCGAGACCTGATATTTTTTCAAATTAATTTTTTGTCCTGCCTCCCAACAATAAACTTCCCCCCCCTCCCCTCTCCATCTTCCATACACCAAAAAAAATCCCAAAAAAAGTAAGTGTGATGTTAAATGTTCATTTATACATGTTATTAGTGCTTTTATTTATTTGTTATTCTTTTCTGTATAAAACTATATTTTCTCAAACAATTTTTTTTTGTTAAACCCCTGGGTGTCTGAAAGGGGTTTAAATTTAATTTAATTTTTTATAATATCAAATAAAATCTTTTTCTTTGGGGGTTTTAAAATTTTTTTAAAAAAAATAAAAAAAAAAAAAAAATAAAAAAGGGGTGGTTTTGTGCTTTTTATGTTTAACATGTTAAGATTCCTTTTTTCCAACATTTCCACCAATACTTTTTTTTTTTTTTCACAAAATTTTCTGTATTATTTTAGAACATTTTTTTGTCTTTTAAATTTTCAACACTTGTGTAATGTGTAACATTGGGTATTATTTGATGTGGGGATCCATTTTCTTAAAAAAAGGGGGCTTCCCCAAATTTTGTTTGTGTGTGACAAGTGGAAGGTTTTCCATCACCTTCAAATTTGTTTTAAAAAGAACTTCGCAAGCCAGCTTTGTAGCCTCTTTGGGATTTTAAAAAAAAATGAAGTGAATTGTTTTCTCTGAAATGGTAGAAATCTTTTGAAGGTAATGATACCAAAACTATGAAATTTGAAGGAAAACACTGAATTACCCGGGGGCACAATTGGGGTTTGGGCACAATTTACACTTGGGTTTTTCCACATTTACCCTATTTTAACCAAAATTTTGTTGCTCAATTATACTAATTCTTAGCTATTTTGCTATTAAGATTTCCATATTGTGAGCACAAGTAACCACCATTCAGTTATTAAACCTCCTATAAATAAGCACACAAGTCGAAATTAACCCCTTTTTTTAAATTTAAAAATTCCCCAAAAAAAAAGCCCAGAGTAAAATGAAAAATTCCAAAAAAACAACAGCCCAGGTAAACAGAAACATTCCAGGCACAAAGCAACACCCCAATAAACATTGTAAACACCCCGGCATTAAAGCAACAGAATAAACTTCCCCGGCATTAAAGCTCAGCCCAGAGTAAACAGAGTAAACTTCCCCGGCATTAAACAACGCCCCCAAAAAACTTTTTTTAAAAACAACAGCCCAGAGTAAACATTATAAACATTCCGGGAAAAACAACACCCCGGGGGAAAAAATTGTAAAATTTCTATTAAAGCAACAGACCAGAGTAAAAAAACATTCAGGCATTAACCCTTTTTAAATGTCCAAACGTATATACGTTTGTATGGTACTCCCGAACTAGATCTAGTTTTTTTCATCCGTTCAAATTTGGCGATAGGCCTGATTTCCCCTAGACATGAGAAATGGGTCTGCCCCCTCAGTGTGGCAGTAAAAAAAAAAATCGGGACGCCTGGGTACCGATGGTAGCCCCAGTTAGTTTTAGCCCAGTGGGTCAATTTTGGCACACCTGCCTAGTGTGGACCATTTGGGTTTTGCGCTTGGGGGGGTTGTTTGAACAGGACTTGCACAAGGTTTGGGGGGAAAGGGGGGTTTTCGGGGCTTTTGTTGGGGATGAGGGTTGGACAAATATTTTTTGGGGTGGGGGGTTTTTTGACATGGACCTCCAAAATTGGGCCAGAGGCCTGTTGCAGTGTTCCCCTTTTTCTTATGTTCTTATGTTCTTAAATGTCAAAAACAGATAGGAAAGTATGGTACCACCCCTCCACCCAGGACTTGCCCCCCACCACCCCCCCCCAAACAGCGACCTGCCCCCCCAAAACCAAAGGGGAAGCCCCTAACGAATAATCCAATGTCACTGCCTGATACCATTACCATCACCCAAAAAGGCCTCCGAAAAAGTGTTTGTTGTGTTTATTTACATTTAAAATGCGAAAAGACCCCGAACTGTGTCAGCAAGGGAGGGCACTTTTTTGAATCCATGCTTCTTGGAGTATCATACAGGGTGGATTCAGAAACAAAATGGGATCTGTAAATACCTTGTATATATATGAAACAAAGTATGTGATTGAACCAGGTGTACAAATTCATCAATCAGTGTGAACATATTTTTGTGAAGGATTACAAATTTAAAACCAAAAACATTTGTGTCTAAACAAGAATTGGCAATGATATAAAAGATCTGCATCAAAAATTATTATCATAGCATGAAAACAAAAAAATGGAAAAAAAAAAAAAAAAAACGATAAATGTTTATTTTTCCCAAGGGGAGTGCTCCATGTTGCCGACACCCATCTTTAGCCCCAAACCCGGGTTTTTAAATTCGAAAGTACTGGCCCTAAAAATTTTTTTTGCCTATCCTGTTTATAAAAATGCACTTTTCATTTAAATTTTTTTTTTTTTTTTTTAAAAATTTTGGGCATCCAGTGAACATCCCGTGGACAGTTAAAGGGTTAAAGCCCCAGAAAAACATTGTAAACATTCCCCGGTTTAAAAAACACCCCCAGTAAAAATTGTAAACATTCCAGGTATTAAAGCAACAGCCCAGAGAAAAATTGTAAACATTCTGGGATTAAAGCAACAGCCCAGATAAAAGTGAAAATTCCCGGGGATTAAAGCAAAGACCAGAGTAAAGAAACATTCCAGGAAAAGCAACACCCAGGTAAACATTGAAACATTCCTGGTTTAAAAACAACAGCCCAGAGTAAACATTAAAATTCCGGGTTTTAACAACAGACCAGAGTAAACATTTAAAATTCCACAAAAACAACACCCTATAAACAGTGAAAAATTTAGGATTAAAGCAACAGCTCAGAGAAAAAGGGAAAATTCCAAATTTTAAAACAACAGCCCAAAAAATTGAAAAATTCCCCGGCATTAAGCAAATCTCAGAGAAAAAATTTTAAAAATTCCCCGGCATTAAAGCAACAGCCCAGAGTAAACAGTGTAAAATTCCAGGCATTAAAGCAAGCCGAGAAACATTGTAAATTTTCCAGGCAAAAGAAAAACCCCGACTAAGCAGTGTAAAATTCCAGGCATTAAACAACACCAGAGTAAACATTGAAACTTCCCCGGCATTAAAGCAACAGCCAAGACAAACAGTGTAAACATTCCAGGCATTAAGCAACAGCCCAGACTAAACCTCTATACATTCCGGCTTAAAGCAACTTTTTAGAAAATTAAAAAATTTCCCCGGCATTAAAGCAATACCCAGAGTAAACTTTTTTAAAAAAATTTCCCGGCATTAAACAACAGCCCAGAGTAAAATTGTAAAATTCCAGGCATTAAAGCAACAGCCCAGGTAAACATTGTAAACTTCCCCGGCATTAAAGCAACAGCCCAGAGTAAACATTGTAAACATTCCTGGCAAAAGAACAGTCCAGAGTAAACTTTTTAAACTTCCCCGGCATTAACCCAAAGGGGCCAAACATATATATAATTTTACCGCTAGTACCCAACATATAAAACGTTTTTTTAATCTTTCTTTGGGGAAAAACAAGGTCAGGGCACTAGAGGTAAAAAAAATATATATATATATAAAAAGTTTGGCCCTTTTCGGGTTAAAGAAAAAGCCAAAAATTAACTTCCAGGCATTGCAACACCCCGAGTAAACAGTTAAACATTCCATACTGTAAATTACTTTACCAATGCTCACTGTTATTTTCCTAAATATAATTTCAATATTTACTATTGATGTAACATCCTACAAAACCTTGTACAATGTAATATCCACAGTTTTAAAATTTTGGGATTTTTAACTTTTTTAAACAAATGTTTAATAAAACAAACACAGTCTTTTTTAGTATTAAGTAGTCTATAAGCCATTAGATTATCTGCCCTTAATGCCATGGCATGCTAGTGGCTCTCTTTACCAGTTCATGTTTGTTTTAAAAAATCTCGATTTTAAATTGCAATGAAATAAAAATTTATTATTATTATACAGTGGACCCCCCTTACATATTAATCCGTTCCAGAGGGCTTAACAAACCGAAAATAACTTAATCCGAAACTTTTTTTAAAAAAAATGGAAATTCAATTAACCTTTCCCCACACCCAAAGAATTAAAATAAAATTGTTTCCCCCTTAAATTAAAAAAATTTATTAAAAAATAAAACATAAAAAATTTACACTTAACTTTTTGAAGAGTTGTTGATTTGGGGAAACGGAAGGAGGGGGGGGAAAGGGGGAGTTGTATGGAAGGGAATCCCTTCAATTAAGACCTCAGGTACCGTTCTTTTCTGGGGTTTTTTCCCTTTTTTAATGGTACTAGGGGCCCGCTTGAGTCACTGGGCTCCCCTCGCCTGTGTTCCCCAGGGGTTTTTCGGGGGATGTTTAAATTGGTACATGGGGTGTTTGGGGGCAGGGGAAGATAGTCCTTCATTATGACACTAATTCAACTCTCGGCTTATTTATCTTCACAACATCTAATATGACATAATAAACAATATTAATAACATAAAAAATAACATAATTAGAATGAATAAAATATATCATTACAAATTTAGGACTGATGTTGTGTTGTTTGTTGTTGGGTGTTTGGGCCACTGATCAACAGGGAAACATTCCAGGCATTAAAAAAACAGCCCAAAGTAAACAGTGTAAACATTTCTGGCATTAAACCAAACCCAAATAAACAGTGTAAACATTCCAGGCATTAAAGCAACAGCCCAGGTAAAGTGTAAACATTCCAGGCATTAAAAACAGCCCAGAGTAAAATTGTAAACATTCCTGGGAAAAAGAACAGCCCAAAGTAAACAGTGTAAAATTCCGGCATTAAAGCAAAAGCCCAGGAAGAGTGTAAACATTCCAGGCATTAAAACAGCCCAGAGTAAACAGTGTAAACATTCCTGGCATTAAAGCAACAGCCCAGAGTAAACATTGTAAACATTCCAGGATTAAAAACAGCCCAGTAAACAGTGTAAACATTCCACAAAAAAAGCCCAGAGTAAAGAGTGTAAACATTCCAGGCATTAAAGCAACAGCCCAGAGTAAAAGTGTAAACATTCCTGGCATTAAAGCAACAGCCCAGATAAACATTGTAAACATTCCCAATAAAGCAAACATAAGGAATAATGAAAATTAGATTGTCTGTTTCAAACTCCCAAAATACACCTTACAAAAGCACTTACAAAATACACTTACATAATTTTGAGTTGGGAGCTGTTCAAAACTCGGGGTACCACTGTTATATGAGCCATTTTTTGTTTGCATACAAACCATGATAAATTTAAATTAAAGATAAAGATAAAGATTTTATTTCTTAGAAATATTTACAATGTGTGATTACAATTTTGATTTGCTAAGTACAAAGAAAGTCACTATCATGCTGGGGCATTGATAAATTATGCACAATATGTCTAAAATTTTCACTTTTCATTGATGGTTAGCACTTCATGGCTTCTCTTAGGCTTTGAAGAACTACCTTCATCACAACTTTTGTACTTTGGGCCAATTATTAAGCAAAATTAAGGGTTATTTTCAGGCCACGGTAAAAACGGATAACTGAAACCACTGAAACTGAATCTATGGAGGATACAGGAGTTCTACCGATTTAAGTATGGCCTCTCTCACTTAGCGACGTACTGTTTACTGGCTCGGACTTACGATGGGCTCTATGATCAGTACGCATACCTAAATAATGTATATTAGAGCTGATTTCCTCTGTTCTCTTTATTACAATATACAGTGGACCCCCGGAGTTCGTACTGCTCCAAACTCGAACAATTATGTAAGTGTATTTTTGTAAGTGTATTTTTGGGGGTCTAAAAGGACTCAATCTAATTTACATTATTCCTTATGGAAACAAATTCTTCGGTAACAGCACTTGAGCAGTATTCTGGAACGAATTAATGACATCGGGGGTCCACTGTACAGTGTACTACTGTATAAACATTTAAAAATATACCAAAAATGTTATAAATGGTGCAAATGTAACATTAAAACAATATCAAAGATGGTTGACACCACTACCATTATAGTATGCTCCTCACTTAGCAACGATCGTTTACCAACGTGGTCTTAGGAACAGAACTCCTCATTAAGTGAGGAGAGGCTATATATTATCAAAGTTATGGTGCAGCACTCTTTTACTTTCATCTCCTTCATTGAGATACAGAGTTTGGGGGTCATGAAATACCTTCCTGTATCACGCATCACCTTGAACTACTAGTTGTATATGCTCATCACTAGACCCATCACATTTTCATGTTTTTAACACATGGGCTATCTCTCTCCACGGTAGGGTGACCTGAAAAGAGAAAATACTTTCACCACCACTCACGCCATCACCATTTTGGCAGAGGCATGCCAACAATACAGTTCAGATGTAACTTAAACTGCAATATCCCCACCTCTCATTCAGAGTGCAGGCTTGGTACTTCCCTCCTCCAGGACTCAAGTCTGGCTAACCAGTGGTCCTGAAGGGGCCCCTGGCATTGTGTGCACTGAGAAAAAAAAATCGAAAAATACTAAAATTGAGTTTTCTTACCAAAAAATAGCTGATCTTTCTGGCATCACCCTCTTATAATTCTCATCATTATACAATGTTTCTACAAGGAATTATAGTAATTTGTAACAGGTATGGTGTCGGCGCCTGTCATGACATGCGCGTGATGCGGCAAAAAAAAATCCATTTTTTTCTATCAATTTCTTATATTTTTCTCTCTAATATAATACAAATTCACAATTTGATATCATAGAAGAGTGGGCGGGGCTAATATGGCCTGAGAACCAATCTTGAGCCTTCTCTGGCCTTCTTGGATAAGAAGTGCTGACAGGCAATAAATTACGTTGTAGGCCAGACACACCAGCCAACAAATTGTTCTTTTCTTATGCTAATATCAATAATAATGTTTATTTACTTACTACAATTGATCTATTATGACATAAGGTGACATATTAATGGTTACATAAAAACACCAGAATAAATATTATGTGGCATAATATGACGGTCTATCGGCTGGTAGTGGGAGGGTAAGATCGCCCATAAGGATTATTTTTTCCCATTCTCACATTCTGTTATGAGAGAAAATGGATCTAGCGATGGTAAACTGTAGTAGACACTCATAGATGATGAAAACAGTGGAAAAAACAAGTATTTTTTTTGGAAAAAAAAAAATTTCCGACTGCTCGGGCTGCCGCGCACTTCGGCCATTATCTCGGAAGTAAGTTATTTACCTTTGTGAGGGCAAACAATGATTAATAATGAACGAATTGACGTGATTTTCACAATAAACATAGAAAAAGTGTCCCAAATATTTTCAGATTTGTGTGGGGATAAAAGTCCGATATTTTGCTAAATGTCAAGCAACCTACAAACTGTACTTTTTTTAGAATGAACATAAGCTTTATTACAGAATTGGTATGCGCTGCACGATGGACTTAGAAGTGTTCTATCAGCAGGAAGTGTCAAAACAACTTTCCCAACTACCACTTCGTCCTAGATCTCTCCTAAGTGGAATTTTTAGGAATTTTCAGTAAATCTTGCGTGGTTCATTTGCTTTTTGGCCAATTTTATTGAAACTTCGTCACAGCTCCTTCTATATAAGCTTCTAAAATGAGCGCAATCAGTAAACAAATAAAAAAGTTGAGTCATTTCTGATAGGTGCCCCTGAAGCCCTTCATAAACATTACACTGCTCATACTCCAACACCATGTCAAGTCATAAAAACCACTTGCCTCTACTCACTCATATCTAACATATGAAACCTTTACTCCCTTCCTCCAATCTTTCCTAGGATGATCCCTCCTACCCTCCACTACAGATTTATACACCCAACCATCCATCCTGTTTTGTTCCATCCTCCCTAAATGTCCCAACCACCTCAATAACTCCTCTTCACCCCTCTGGAAATTACTTTTATTCTAATCTCCAAACTATTAATTTTCTGGATAATATTCACACCACACATTGCTGTCAGATACACCATCTTCATTGTTTCCAGCCTCATCTTTGCTGCAATGTTTAAAACCCATGCTTCATACCATTATAAGAGTGTTAGTACCACTATGATACATACACTTTTTGCCTCCATGGATGTTCTTTGTCTCCACAGATATGTTCTTCAGTGCCACTTCAGAGTACCACTTCAAGCATACAATAAACCCTCAATATGACAGAATAATAGGGATGGGGGGGGGTCTGTTATATCAGAATGTGAAAAAACTAGTAAAAAGTGCACTCTAGGTTTACACTAGAGTACAGGTATCCCTCAACATTCGCGAGGGTTAGGGGATCAAGAGCCTCGTGAATGTTGAAAAATCGCGAATGTTTGGTGCCCCAATATATTGTAGGGAAATATAATACAATACTGCTTCCTTAACCTATTGAACCATGAACAATCATAAAACACATATAAACATCGTAAAATAATGTACTATATACATGTTATTTTGACATGAGCTGGCTGTGAAGGAGGCCTGTAATAGTATAATTATACAATACATATTTTATAGTGTTGTGAAGTGTCATGGGGAATCAAGTTACTGACACTGCTTCTTCTGCCTCTGCTGTAGCTCCGCCCACTTTGTAATGATGCCAAATGTTGAATTAAATATGTATACATTAGAACAAAAAATGAAACTCCAACTTCATAACTTTATTTTAATTTGCATAACTCATATATTACAGAAAACAATAAAAAGTAAAATACAGATACAACGAGTTAAGCTTACAGAAAAATACATTAAATTCACCATCTAACATCATTACGAAGTGGGAGGAGCTATTGGAGGGAGAGAGAGGCGCAGTAACATTCAGTGTCTGGTGAGTCGTCATGGGTGATGGATGTTAGCCTTATTGCTAATAAAATGTTGTGTAATTACACTAATATTAGTAATAAAGGTTATCTATCTATTACATTTATTCCAAATTGATATCAGAAACATGATAAATACCCTAGAACTGTAATAAAGATGCTGAAATTAATAATATATGCCATATTATATGAGGGGTGAGAGAGCAGGACCGCCGCCATATGAAATATTTACATCAGGGTAAACATGCCTAAATCACTCCTGTCGTAAGAACAAATGCAAAAATAGCATTTATTGTTTTTAGAATAATAATAATTTATAATAATTGATCTGGAGCACTTTAAATGTTATCAGTATATGGTAGCTGACATTTAGAGCACTCCACAGCAATTATTATTAATTATTATTATTTGGTTTAGCGCTTCTCTTTGATTATAATAATAATAATAATTATTATTTCCCTACAATATATTGTAAGAAAATAATATTAATATTAATAATAATAATTATTATTATTATCTCCCTACAATATATTGTAGGGAAATAATAATTATAAATAATAATAATTAATAATAATTGCTGTTGAGTGCTCTAAATGTCAGCTACCAAATACTGATGACATTTAAAGTGTTCCAGATCAATTATTATAAATTATTATTATTCTAAAAATAATAAATGCTATTTTTGCATTTGTTTTTATAACAAGAGTGATTTAGGCATGTTTACCCTGATGTAAACATCTCATATGGCAGCGGTCCTGCTCTCTTACCCCTCATAATATGGCATATATTATTCATTTCAGCATCTTTATTACAGTTCTAGGGTATTTATCATGTTTCTGATATCAATTTGGAATAAATGTAATAGATAGATAACCTTTATTTAGTACATTCATTACTTACTGCTTCCTTAACCTATTGAACCATGAACAATCATAAAACGCATGAAAACATAGTAAAATAATGTACTATATAGTACTACATACATGTTATACTGTAGTTTAATAACAAATAATGAACAAACAAAACACTCAGTGAGTGAGTGGTGGGTGGGCTGGCTTCTGGGTCGGAGGGAAGGTAGTAGGGATGCTCGGATGGCGGGAAACTTAAATATGATTTGGTGGGTGGGAATTTGGCGGCTGGGAATTTGGCGGCCGGGAATTCGCGAGTGTGTGAAGCCCGCGAAAGTAGAAAACGCGAAAGTTGAGGGATACCTGTAGTACTCTAGTGTACACCTAGAGTGCAGTTTTTACAATTAGGTGTATTCTAGTGTACATCTAATATTGCACTAAAGTACTCTAGTGTACACTCTATATTGAGTTACACTATGGTATACACAGTACTCTACATTAAGAGTACTACTATGGTATACACAGTACTCTACATTAAGAGTACTACTATAGTATACACAGTACTCTACATTAAGAGTACTACAGTCAACCCTCCGTTTTCGTATTGAATCCGTTCCAGAGGGATCGACTAAAACTGAAATCATCGAAAACTGAAAACATTTTCCCCATAAGAAATAATGTAAATTCAATTAATTTGTTTCAGACACCCAGGAGTAGAACAGTGGACCCCCGGATTACGCCATTATTTTGTTCCAGAATGCTGTTCAAGTGCCGTTACTGAACGAATTTGTTCCCATAAGGAATAATGTAAATTAGATTAGTCCATTTAGAAATATAGATTTTTAGAAATATAGATTTACATACAGAAAAGAATGACTAATAAATATAAAGCATAATAACATGCATAAATGAACATTTAACATCACACTTACCTTTATTGGTGACTCTTGTTGGTGTATGGAAGATGAAGAGGAGGAGAGAGGGAGGCGAGTTTATTGTTTGGAGGCAGGACAAAATGCTTCAATTTGACACTAATATCAGCTCTACAGCTTATTTATCTATCACAATTCATCTAATATGACATAATAAACAATATTAATAACACAGAAACATGATATATACTCTAGAATTAATAAAATACAGTGGTCCCTCGACTAGCGGTGATTCCGTATAGCGGTGGTCGTGTAACGGCTTTTCGGTAAATATTTCCCTCGTGTGAGGCATTCCCTCGTGTGGGGCTGTCCAGCCTGTCCGCCCGCCTGCGCTTGCGACAGGACCAGTCTAGCGTTGTTTACCACTGAGAGAACATTACCCAGCGCTCTTTCAAACATTCACAATACTTTTGTTGTGTTCATTGGTGGTTCAGTGATTGTCACTGTGAAATAAATCAGGGGTCCAAAAGCTTCCTAGTGGCACCCAAGTGGTAGCAGGGATGCAGGGGTGTAGCATTCATGCGGGAGTGTAGCATTCATACAGGGAGTGTAACATTCATGCAGGGAGCATTCATGCAGGGGGTTTAGCATTCATGCAGAGGTGTAGCATTCATGGAGAGTGTAGCAGGCAT
>WNWK01034565.1:0-20380 GCA_009830355.1 Cherax destructor
TTAGGTAGATGGGGGGGGGGAAGGGTTAAAGGAGGGGAGAGCCGATGTTGTGATCTATGTTAGTGATTGGGAACCGGGGGGAAGATGAGGCTTGGGGTGTTGGATAGGTCAGGAATGGTTGGGTGGTGGCGGTGATGAATTACCCCCCTATGAAACAAAAAAAAAGGGGCCGGGAATCCAGGAATTCTTTCATCCGGGGCGGTGTTGTTTACGGGGAAATTTTTGGGAAATGGTTGTGCATTGTGTGGAGAGGAAGCGACTGCTTTCATGTAGTGTATTTTTGTGATAGTTGGGGTTAAAAGGGGGGGGAGTGGTTTAGTCGGGTTTAGAATCACTGGGGGTCTTTCCCCGGTGCTGAGAGCTTTTTTTGGATGTAGGGGGATGGATGAAGATTCAATGGGCGGTAGTGTACTTAGTCCCTGATTCATTTATTATTCATGGGCAATGAGACAGACGGGGCCGACGGCGGCCTTAAGGTCCTGACTGCAGGGTTTTATTGGATCAAATGCCGTACTAAAGGATCATGGGGGGGAAAAGGGGGAGGGGACCACCGGAGGATTTAGGAATCTCACAGGGGGGGTGCAAAAGGGTGCGCAAATGGGGGGAATGACGGTTTTTTTCCCGTACAAAAGGGGGGCTGGTATTTTCAGGATAATGGTATGAGTTGTGGGGGTTTGGGGGTTTTCAGGATTTGGGGAAAAAACCTTTGGGGGCAGTGAGGCTGACGGGGAAGGAATGTAAGGGACATGATCTGAGACCCCTCCCCAGCGGGGCTTTCGTGGTTTGTAGAATGTTAAAAAAATTTGTTTTATGTGTTTAATGGGGGGATGCCTATGTGTTGTTGGGGGATCATAAGAGTCCCAGTATGGTAAATATATTGTACCTTTATGACTCATGTAACATCTACCAGTATGTCGTGGGGTTTGTTTAAATTTTGATGAGGTTAAGTTAAGCACAATGGTCTTATGTCTTTTGGAGGGGGAAAGGGGGAATTTTTTATGTGGGGTTTTATGCTACTGTGTCTGTGGGCTCCCTTCTAGAGGACCAATGTGTCAAGTACATGTTCTGTTAGTGTTTGGATTGATTAAAAACCGTGCTTGGGGGAGATATGTGCATATGCTAAGATTTAGCGCAAATAACTGTATATTGATGTAAGACCTATATAATGAAATTTTTTTTTAAAAAAAAAACACGGAAGAAAATACTTCTTATTCTGCTATTTTTGGGGGCTGTTTGTTTCACGTTACTTCTATTGTATTTATAATATTATTTGTTAGGGTAGGTCCCCCTTTTTTGTATATAGCACTTATTTAGCCTTGTATGAAGGGGCATTTTTTATTAATGGACGGAAAAGGGTAATGTCCTGCCTTGGAACCAAATTTGGGTTTTTAATTGTTGTTTGTTGTTTTATTTAGGGTCCCTTTGTGCTCATGTTGTTTCCCAGACATTGGGGTTTTCCCCCAAAATTGTATATACTTTGCTATTTGTTTTGGGTGGCGTAATTTGTTCATGTGGGGAACACACAAAGGGACTACCCCCAGATCGGTCATGGGGGGGTCTTAAGAGGGGGTTTTTTTACTCATGGGTGGTTTGCACCAGAGGGGTAGTGTGCAGAAGGAGGGGTATAATATATATCAGTGTGCCATGTATGAGTTTTATTATTTATTGGGGGTGTTGAGCTTAACTATATGTTCACAACGATTGTCATGATTTTGGTATGCTTAATATAATATGTTTGAAACCATACTGTTTAATTTAGAACGATTTTTCCCTTTAAGTATGTACAGTGTCATTTCCCCATCCTTTAAAAAAGTTAGTAACTAAAATGTTCAGTTGGAGATGGAAAAAAACCAACCATATATGTATTGTACATACGTTTTAAAAAAAATAAAAAAAAACGACCCCCCCTAAGTCCCCTGGTACAACGTGAATCCACCCCACTATTTCCCCCCAAACCCCTGGATAAGGAGAATTATTCTCATGGATCCTTTCAGCTGAATCTACGCCCACCTTCAGTCTAGCTCCAATTAAGCCCCCTTTTTTCCCCCCTATTCCTGTCTCCAAAAAATCATCAATAATGGAATGAGAAGAAAGCATTGACCTACATGGAAGGCCATCTGCCCGATGAGATGACACGATCCACGACACACTTAATATGGATTGCAAATTGACAAACATTTAAGTCAGCAACAACAGGGAAACGCCCTATAATCCCCAAGACTCGCCCGCCTTTCGCCCTTCGGCACCAACACTACCACTGTCGTTGACTGTACCAGCACTACCACTGTCGTTGACTGTACCATCACTACCACTGTCGTTGACTGTACCATCACTACCACTGTCGTTGACTACCATCACTACCACTGTCGTTGACTGTACCATCACTACCACTGTCGTTGACTTACCATCACTACCACTGTCGTTAATTTACCATCACTACCACTGTCGTTGACTGTACCATCCTACCACTGTCGTTGACTGTAACCAAATCACTACCACTGTCGTTGACTGTACCATCACTACCACTGTCGTTGACTGTACCATCACTACCACTGTTTGACTGTACCATCACTACCACTTGTCGTTGACTGACCATCACTACCACTGTCGTTGACTGTACCATCACTACCACTGTCGTTGACTGTACCATCACTACCACTGTCGTTGACTGTTTTTTATCACGCCCCACCACTGTCGTTGACTGTAATCACTACCACTGTCGTTGATGTACCATCACTACCACTGTCGTTGACTGTACCATCACTCCACTGTCGTTGACTGTACCAGCACTATTTTACTGAACGTCCCATTGAAAAGGACATCAATAATTTTTTTTTATATTTGAAATCTTAGACACCCAGGGTCGGTGAACACTTGGATTGTCCTCCACAATCACTGATCTAAATATTATCGAACATCTGTGGGGTCAGTTGAAAATGCAAGCCAACAATCAATTTCGTCCACCGTCGTCTTTGGAAGAGTTTCAGCAGGTTTTGCTTCAGTAATGGCTCAAAATTTCCTGACATTGCTCAAGTGCTATAAAATAAATTTTTCGACGGATTGTTGCAATTTTAGCTGCAAATGAGGACCAATTCCATATTGAAGCAAAAATGTTAAACAACAAGATGTCCCTTTTAATTTTGTTGCAACTTCTGTATTTTTATTCATTGAATAAGGTTGACATAACATGTAATTAGTCATCAATTGCAGAAGTCTATTCTGCCATATTTCCTTCCCTTTTGATGGGGGGTCAACTGATTGCTGGAACACTGAACAATGTTTGTGGTTTCATTACAGTATTCAAAGACTGAGACAAACATGACTTCCGAATTAAAAGTATAAGTCCAACGCTATTTTACCAGTCTTCTACTATCATAAATTGTTGAGCTACACGGAAAAATCTGGATATTTTGCCATACGTTGGCATATCAGGTTGAGACTATATTGAGCACACGTCTGACTCATGGGTATCTCATGGAGAGGCTAGTTCCACTGTGTGTGTGTATTGTCAGGTTCCAATTTTAGTTTGTCATATTCTGTTGGACCGCCCAGTCTATGAGCCAACACGCAGAATTTACCTTCGAGGTCGTCAACGCTCTAACACCCTTTACTTTATCATCCTCCTCGTTGACCTTTGATTATATTTCCTTTACTCTTCACTGACCTTACAACCTCTAGTCTTCAGCACTGTATGACCCCGGTGGTTTAGCGCTTAGTTTTGATTATAATAATCAACCTCCAGCAACACTTGATTACGAAGCTCTGGTTGCTCCAGAGTGATAAGAAGACTTTACCCAGGCGGGTGTGTCGAATGAAATAATTAATTTGCAATAGTTAATGTAAATTGATATTATAGTTAGGTCTTGATGGTAGAGCAAGATGATTAATATTAATTTCCTTTGTTTTCCTTTACAGGTAAGTGTGAATTACTGCTCATCGTGGGACAACTCTCGCATCCCATGACAGGTATGTCTATATTACTACTGTAAATACACCTAACCAATACGCACAATGTTGCTAACTGTCAGTTGATCAATACTTGGGAATTATCGTTGGTGTTGTTTCTGATGGTTTGTAATGTGAAACTTGTGAGAAATACAGAATGTTCCACACTAGCTCAGGTGGTCGTGGTTGTCTGGTTGCCACGAGTCTACACCAGAGTTTACTAGGGGTGATAGTAGTCACCTGGATGTATTTAAGATGCGAGGGATTAGAACCACCAATAAGTCGACACTTGTCATTTTCAGAACTACAGTAAATTTACAGTCCTGTGGGCAGAGGACACCACAGTCCTGTGTGCAGAGGACACCACAGTCCTGTGTGCCGAGGACACCACCGTCCTGTGTGCCGAGGACACCACCGTCCCAGGTGCCGAGGACACCACCGTCCTGTGTGCCGAGGACACCACCGTCCTGTGTGCCGAGGACACCACCGTCCTGTGTGCCGAGGACACCACCGTCCTGTGTGCCGAGGACACCACCGTCCTGTGTGCCGAGGACACCACCGTCCTGTGTGCCGAGGACACCACCGTCCTGTGTGCCGAGGACACCACCGTCCTGTGTGCCGAGGACACCACCGTCCTGTGTGCCGAGGACACCACCGTCCTGTGTGCCGAGGACACACCGTCCTGTGTGCCGGAGGACACCACGTCCTGTGTGCCGAGGACACCACCGTCCGTGGTGTGCCGAGGACACCACCGTCCTGTGTGCCGAGGACACCACCGTCCTGTGTGCCGAGGACACCACCGTCCTGTGTGCCGAGGACACCACCGTCCTGTGTACCGAGGACACCACCGTCCTGTGTGCCGAGGACACCACCGTCCTGTGTGCCGAGGACACCACCGTCCTGTGTGCCGAGGACACCACGTCCTGTGTGCCGAGGACACCACCGTCCTGTGTGCCGAGGACACCACCGTCCTGTAAATCAACAAGTTGTTCATAATTTACTGAGTGTTGAACCTTATAGTTTTATCCCCCCAAAAAGTTATAAATAACTGCCAGCAGAACTGTTATTTTTTCTCAGTATTCTGAGATTATTATCTGGCACAAACCTGGCACTGTTGTGGGCGGGAACCTGGCACTGTTGTGGGCGGGAACCTGGCACTGTTGTGGGCGGGAACCTGGCACTGTTGTGGGCGGGAACCTGGCACTGTTGTGGGCGGGAACCTGGCACTGTTGTGGGCGGGAACCTGGCACTGTTGTGGGCGGGAACCTGGCACTGTTGTGGGCGGGAACCTGGCACCGTTGTGGGCGGGAACCTGGCACTGTTGTGGGCGGGAACCTGGCACTGTTGTGGGCGGGAACCTGGCACTGTTGTGGGCGGGAACCTGGCACTGTTGTGGGCGGGAACCTGGCACTGTTGTGGGCGGGAACCTGGCACTGTTGTGGGCGGGAACCTGGCACTGTTGTGGGCGGAACCTGGCACTGTTGTGGGCGGGAACCTGGCACTGTTGTGGGCGGAACCTGGCACTGTTGTGGGCGGGAACCTGGCACCGTTGTGGGCGGGAACCTGGCACTGTTGTGGGCGGGAACCCAGCACTGTTGTGGGCGGAAACCTGGCACCTGTTGGGGGCGGAAACCTGACACTGTTGTGGGCGGAACCTGGCACTGTTCTGGGCGGAACCTGGCACTGTTGTGGGCGGGAACCTGTCACTGTTGTTGGCAGGAAGAAAATTTACATTTTTGACCTAGGATGAAAATATCAAACATTGTCTTTTACGAGTATGACTTGTTTATATTTAATATTAATTTAAGTTTAAGTGATCACTGAGAATTGTGTAACAATAAGGAATGAATTTCTGTATCAGCGGCCTATTAGATGGTTAAGGTTAGGTTAGGTTCGTCAGGACACCGGACAAGTGTTTCCTGGACGCGGGTCTTAGTCAGATGATGACCTGCCGTTGGAGTTGAGAGGAAATGTTGTTTAAACAGAAATATTACTGAAGACTTAGCGACGTATTCCTGGGAAAATATTATTTTCTGTGATTATTTTATTCGTAAATGATTTTGGCTTGACGGGTATTGACTGCGGCTTTTATAGCCTAAAATCTAAATACTGAATAGTCATTTGGAATTCTGTATGCACAAATAAAAACATTTTTAGGAATATTTTGCTATGAAAATTCAGCCACATTTCATGTACACTAAAAGCGATGTGGAGAAGTTTAATTATATACTTCTAGTTAAGTAAAAGAAAAAGCTGTAGCCAAAGAGTTTATCAATTAATCTTCATTACCGTCGTACTTAATGAAGTTGGGGAATTTCGTGTGGATGGGCAAGTAACGTTGCTGACTACTTGAATTTTTTCGTAAACGTTGTAAGCATTAATGAATTATATCCTTATATTTAATAGAAGAGCAAAGAAGATTTTTTTCTTGAATGCACAAACACCAATGATGATAAACCAAAGTACCAGAAATAGCAATAATAGAAATAATCTCCATGATCGGGCATACCAAAAGGTTTTTTATTTTCCCAGCATCTTGATCCATCCTAAAGATAGAAGAGTTTTAATTTCAGTGAAAATTTCCCTCATTTTTAGCTGGTTTTCAATCATTGCAGAACATATAAGAATGTCAGAAGGAATATACTTGCATGCTCTGGTTTTTTTGCGTACGTTATACGCCTTGTTGGGGATATGGAGATAGATGAGTTGCGTACGTGGAAGATATTGTTTAAATGACCAACACAATTCTTGTGATATATATATATATATATATATATATATATATATATATATATATATATATATATATATATATATATATACATATAATGTCGTGACTAATAGGTAAAACTGGTCAATTAGCAAGAACTCATCTAAAATTAAGTCCTTTCTAAAATTTTCTCTTATACGTTTAAAGATATATTTTTTTCATTTATGTTAATGTAAAAATTAATGTTTTTGTACCAAAAGAAACTTAGAAAACTTACCTAACCTTATTATAACAAGCGCAATTTAATTTAGCCTAACGCAACTAAATATATTTTAGATACGTTTACAATAATTTAATAATAAACAAACACAATGAAATATATTTTTTTCGTTAGGTTCAGAATGATTTTTGCAAAATTATTGCATACACATTTTCGCTTGTCTTATATGGCAAGAAGAGCGTTGCACTTTCTCTAATTTCTTGACGTGCTTGACCAGGTGTGGGTTCCAAACTGGTGCTGCATACTCCAGTATGGGCCTGACGTATATGGTGTACAGTGTCTTGAACGATTTCTTTGTGAGGTATTGGAACGCTATTCTTAGGTTTGCCAGTCGTCCTTATGCTGCAGCAGTTATCTGGTATGGTTTGTTTGCAATCGGTCATTACGATTTCGTGAGTCGAGTTATCTGATTGATGTGTGCCTCAGGAGATGTGTTCGGCATTATACTCACCCAAGATCTTTTTCTTGAGTGAGGTTTGCAGTCTTTGGCCACCTAGACTATACTCTGTCTGCGGTCCTCTTTGCCCTTCCCCGATCTTCATGACTTTGCATTTGGCAGGGTTAAATTCAAAGAGCCAGTTACAGGACCAGGTTTGTAGCCTGTCCAGGTCTCTTTGTAGTCCTGCCTGATCCTCGACTGATTTAATTCTTCTCATTAACTTCACATCATCTGCAAACAGGGACACTTCTGGGTCTATCCCTTCCGTTATGTCATTCACATATACCAAAAACAGCACAGGTCCTAGGACTGACCCCTGTGGAACCCCACTCGTCACAGGTGCCCACTCTGACACCTCGTCACGTACCATGACTCGTTGTTGCCTCCCTGTCAGATATTCTCTGATCCATTGCAGTGCCTTTCCTGTTACGTGTGCCTGATCCTCTAGCTTTTGCATTAACCTCTTGTGATGAACTGTGTCGAAGGCCTTCTTGCAGTCCAAGAAAATGCATTCTACATCCCTCTCTCGTGTCTTACTTCTGTTACCTTGTCATAAAACTCCAGTAGGTTTGTGACACAGGATTTTCCTTCCCTGAAACCGTGCTGGCTGTCGTTTATAAGCTTGTGTCTTTCTAGGTGCTCCACCACTCTCCTCCTGATGATCTTCTCCATGACTTTGCATACTATACACGTCAGTGACACAGGTCTGTAGTTTAATGCCACGTGTCTGTCTCCTTTCTTAAAAATTAGGACTTCATTTGCCATCTTCTACATCTCAGGTAGTTGCCCAGTTTCAATGGATGTGTTCAAGATTTTTGTTAGTGGCACACACAACATCTCTGCTCCCTCTCTAAGGACCCACGGAGAGATGTTGTCTGGTCCCACCGCTTTTGAGGTATCGAGTTCACATAGCAGCTTCTTCACCTCCTCTCAGTTGTGTGTGTTTCATCAAGCACTTGTTGGTGTTGCTCTCAATTCTGAATTCCTGGAGTCTTTCCTGTCTCCTCTGTAAATACTTTTTTTAAACCTCATGTTGACCTCCTCACATACCTCTTGGTCGTTTCTTGTGAACTCCCCACCTTCCTTCCTCAGCCTGATTACCTGGTCCTTGACTGTTGTTTTCCTCCTGATGTGGCTATACAACAGCTTCGGGTCAAACAATTTTGATGCTATGTCATTTTCGTTTTGTTGTTGAGTCTCTCTTCTTACCTGTGCATATTCGTTTCTGGCTCTTTTGCTAATCTCTTTTTTTTTTTCTGTATTTTTAGCATTCTCTAGTGCACTTAGTTTTTGCCTCCCTACACCTTTGGGTGAACCAAGGACTCTTTCTGATCTTCCCATTACTTCTGTTTTCCTTGGGAACAAACCTCTCATCTGCCTCCTTGCATTTTGTTGTCACATAATCCGTCATTTCTTTTACTGGTTTTCCTGCTAATTCTCTCTCCCACTGAATGTCTTGTAGGAAGTTCCTCATGCCTGTGAAGTCCCCCCTTTTGTAGTTTCGTTTTACCCGTCCTATTCCTGCTCTCCTCTTTACTTGTAGCTCAACTTTATAATCAAAACACAGAACCACATGATCACTAGCTCCAAGGGACCTTTCGTACGTGATATCCTCGATGTCTGAACACTCAAGGTGAATACTAGGTCCAGTCTTGCTGGATCATCCTCACCTCTCTCTCTGGTAGTGTGTCTAACATGTTGATGCATGAGGTTTTCCAGTACCACATCCATCATCTTGGCTCTCCATGATTCAGGACTCTCATGTGGCTCCAGGTTTCGCAATCAATCTCCTTGTGATTGAAATCACCCATAACGAGTAACTTTGCTCTCCCCATGTGAGCTCTTCTGGCCACCTCGGCTAGTGTGTCTACCATTTCTCTGTTGCTCTCGTCGTATTCTTCTTTAGGCCTCCTGCAGTTCTATGGCGGGTTGTACATTACAGCAATTATCACCTTATGGCCCTCAAACTGGATTGTTCCTACTATGTAGTCCCTTTTGCCCATTCCATCCATTCCTTCCACTTCCTCAAATCCCCCCCAGTTCTTAATGAGCAATGCAACTCCTCCCCCTCTGCTCCCTCTATCCTTCCTGAGGATTTGATATGCGGGTGGAAATAGTGCATCTGTTATCATCCTGGTGAGTTTCGTTTCTGTGAGTGCTATTATTATGTCTGGGGATGTCTCCTTCATTCTTTCATGCCACTCCTTACATTTATTTATTCCATCTGCATTTGTATACCAAACCTTCAACTTCTTTTCTAAAACTGTAGTCTGGGGGGTACGTTGGGGTTGGGAAAGTGAGAGACCTGATGAGGAACTATGGGTGGTTGGTGTAAAGGGGGAGTTTGTAATGAGGTGGGTGGGAGCATTGGGTATGGCATGTGTGTTTTGGGTTAGAATGTTTGGTTGCATTGGGGTTGTCCAGGTTGGGGGACTTCTGTAGGTGATTGTGAGGGAGGTTGTATTTGAGCTTCATCCTGAGTCTGGGTTCTCCTGTCCATCTCTCTTTCCTCCTTTTGTCTTTGTACCCTCTCTTAAAGTCTCTACCTTTCTTCTCGTATTCTGTCGCAGTCGAGATACACCCTCCGGTACTCTGCTTTCTCCTGCAGGATCCTGTTTCGAGCCGATTCTGTCTTGAAAATCACTTTGACTGGCCGAATTCTTCCTCTTGCAAACCCCCATATTCTCAGAAAATTTGCCAGCTGGGTAATGTCATCTCCTATTGCTCTCATGATGCTTTCATTCGATTTTTTTCTCCCCTTGTCTTCTTGCTTCGTAAGTTTCCCCTTCAGCTTCCTGGAGCCCATAAACAGACTAATCTCTCTCTTTCATTCTCCCACTGCCTATCCCTATGTAACCCTTGATTCGATTTAGTTGCCTCCATTGCAGCTTTTCTTTCTTCAATCTCTTCACTGTCTGTTATCCCTGGACCCGGTGGCCTATCGTTTTCCTTCTTAACTTTCCCTGTGCACTGCTGTGGTCTGTTAGGGCTTCTATGTATAGCTTTGCTCTCCTTTTTCTACACTCCCTCGATTGTTCCTTATCAGACCACGATGGTCTGATAAGGCCTCTCATACAGTTTCACTCCGTTCTCTACAGTCCCCTTATTTGTTACTGAGGTAGCAGTTTCTCATACCATATCCACATTGGTTTTTAGTTCTTTAGGCTGTTTCAGATTTTTCAGTTTCTCTTCTAATCTCTGTATCTTAGCCTATGCTGCTGTGACTTGCTTCTCCCACTTTCTGCAGCTATCCTCTCCTCCATTTTCATGCTTTCTGCAGCTATCCTCTCCTCCATTTTCATGCTAAGCTCCTCTAGCTTCCTTCCCCACTCATGTTCCTTTTCGTGAGCTCTGCTGCCCAATCTTCCTTCGCAGACTCATCCTCCAGTCCCCTGGTTTTCCGTCCTGTTTTCTGGCACCCCATTTTTTTAAGATGCCACAGAGTGTATAACTATGTATTTATGTGTGGTTGTTTTGTTGTGTGATTGCCTGAGTGTTTGTGTGGGGGTGGAGGGAGGAGAGGAGATACTTTAGACAGTGGGAAATGGAAGAGAGGTGGGGAGGAAAAAAGGGGGAAATATGAGAAAGAGAGGAGGAGGGAAAGCAGGGGTGGAGAGAGAATGGGAGAGAGGAGAGAGAGAGAAGGAGGGTGAGAGAGGGGATCAGGGAAGAGAGTGGGGGACTGGTTGGGGAGGGGAAAGAGTGTGTGGGTCTGTATGTATGTGTGTGTGTGTGTGTGTGTACTCAGTTGTGGTTGCAGGGTCGAGTCATGGCTCCTGGACTCTCCTCTTCACTGGCCGCTTCTGGAGTGTGTGTGTGTGTGTGTGTGTGTGTGTGTGTGTACTCACCTAATTGTGGTTGCAGGGGTCGAGTCTCAGCTCCTGGTGTGTGTGTGTGTGTGTGTGTGTGTGTGTGTGTGTGTGTGTTGTTGAAGTTGTATAGCATGGCACAATAGTGTGTGTGAGTTTTTGATGAATTAGTAAACGGGAAAAATTTTGTGTGGTGAGGTTATTAATGGGACAAGTTTGAAAATTGGAGTGAAATCCTTATTTGTATTACGAAATCTTAATTCGTGATATGTAAAATTGAGACAGGTGAAAATTGTGTGTGACTTTCTGATAAATTAGTAAAAACGGGAAAATTTGTATGTATTGTGGGTAGTGGAGGTAATATAGGTGGTTGGGAAGAGGTGAAGTGTAGGGGGAGATGAGGGGTAAGGTGTAGAGGAGATGGGGAGGATGCAGAGTGAAGTCACACCTTGTTGATCGAGGGGTTCAGCGAACCTCGCCAAGCAGTAGATGTCTAGACTTGAGTGTGGGGTGGTGTGGAGAGTGGAAGTTATAACAATCTTTTGTCGTATTAACGAAATTAAAGTCTTAATTTGTGATATGTAAAAAAATTGAACTAGAGAAAATGTTTTCCCTATGTTGATTTTAGACAGTGAGATGTATTACCCGTATGGGTACTTTTTATTGTATTACCAGAAATTTGTTGTTGTTATTAACGAAAGAGTGGAACTTTTATTCTGTTACCCCAAAAAACGGGAATATTTACCATTTTTTGTTGAAATAAATGATGAAAAAATGCATATTAGTATTATCCTGTGTTTACTTCTTTAATAAGAGGAAGTTACCTGATCAATCCTGTCACAATACTCAATGTAGTGAGGTCACGGGTGGTTATCAAAGGGAAAATTCAGGAAAGGAGAAGAGGAGACAGTGGAAGGAAGAAAGGTACAAGGCAGACAGAGAGAGGAAAGTGAGACAAAATGGAAGAAACACGCAGGAGACAGGATTTAAACTACGTGACGTCATACGTGGGCTCACTTGATTGAACTTGTTGGCGACTCAGTGACGTCACTGGTGGGGTGTGACCTAGCACCTCTCTTGATTCAATTTGCATTTTCAGTTAATTTAATTTTGTTCTTTTTTTTCTCTCTATTGTCCATGGGGAAGTGGAAAAGACTCTTTCCTCCGTAAGCTATGCGTGTCGTATGAGGTGACTAAAATGCCGGGAGCAATGGGCTAGTAACCCCTTCTCCTGTACACATTTGCTAAAAAAGAGAAGAAGACAAACTTTATAAAACTGGGTTGTTTGAATGTGCGTGGATGTAGTGCGGATGATAAGAAAGAGATGATTGCTGATGTTATGAATGAAAAGAAGTTGGATGTCCTGGCTCTAAGCGAAACAAAGCTGAAGGGGGTAGGAGACTTTCAGTGGGGAGAAATAAATGGGATTAAGTCAGGAGTATCTGAGAGAGTTAGAGCTAAGGAAGGGGTAGCAATAATGTTGAAGGATCAGTTATGGAAGGAGAAGAGGGAATATAAATGTGTAAATTCAAGGATTATGTGGATTAAAATAAGGGTCGGATGCGAAAAGTGGTTCATAATAAGCGTGTATGCACCTGGAGAAGAGAGGAGTGTAGAGGAGAGAGAAAGATTTTGAGAGAAGTGAATGTATAGGAACTTTTGAACCAAGTGAGAGTATTTGTGGTAGGGGACCTAAATGCTAAAGTAGGAGAAACATGTAGAGAGGGTGTGGTAGGTAAGTTTGGGGTGCCAGGTGTAAATGATAATGGGAGCCCTTTGATTGAACTTTGTATAGAAAGGGGTTTAGTTATAGGTAATACATATTTTAAGAAAAAGAGGATAAATAAGTATACAAGATATGATGTAGGGCGTAATGACAGTAGTTTGTTGGACTATGTATTGGTAGATAAAAGACTGTTGAGTAGACTTCAGGATGTACATGTTTATAGAGGGGCCACAGATATATCAGATCACTATTTAGTTATAGCTACAGTGGGAGTAAAAGGTAGATGGGATACAAGGAAAATAGCAGCAGTAAGTAAGAGAGAGGTGAAGGTATATAAACTAAAAGAGGAGGCAGTTAGGGTAAGATATAAACAACTATTGGAGGATAGATGGGCTAGTGAGAGTGTAGGCAATGGGGTCGAAGATGTATGGGGTAGATTTAAAAATGTAGTGTTAGTGTTCAGCAGAAGTTTGTGGTTACAGGCGAGTGGGTGCGGGAGGGAAGAAGAGCGATTGGTGGAATGATGATGTAAAGAGAGTAGTAAGGGAGAAAAAGTTAGCATATGAGAGGTTTTTACAAAGTAGAAGTGATGCAAGGAGGAAGAGTATATGGAGAGAAAAGAGAGGTTAAGAGAGTGGTGAAGCAATGTAAAAGAGAGCAAATGAGAGAGTGGGTGAGATGTTATCAACAAATTTTGTTGAAAATAAGAAAAAGTTTTGGAGTGAGATTAATAAGTTGAGGAAGCCTAGGGAACAAATGGATTTGACAGTTAAAAATAGGAGAGGAGAGTTATTAAATGGAGAGTTAGAGGTATTGGGAAGATGGAGGGAATATTTTGAGGAGTTGTTAAATGTTGATGAAGACAGGAAGCTGTGATTTCGTGTATAGGGCAAGGAGGAATAACATCTTGTAGGAGTGTGGAAGAGCCAGTTGTGAGTGTGGGGAAGTTCATGAGGCAGTGGGTAGAATGAAAGGGGTAAGGCAGCTGGGATTGATGGGATAAAGATAGAAATGTTAAAAGCATGTGGGGATATAGTTTTGGAGTGGTTAGTGCTATTATTTAATAAATGTATGGAAGAGGGTAAGGTACCAAGGGATTGGCAGAGAGCGTGTATTGTTCCTTTGTATAAAGGCAAAGGGGACAAAAGAGAGTGCAAAAATTATAGAGGAATAAATCTGTTGAGTGTACCTGGTAAAGTGTATGGTAGAGTTATTATTGAATGAATTAAGAGTAAGACAGAAAGCAGGATAGCAGATGAACAAGGGGCTTTAGGAAAGGTGGGGGGTGTGTAGACCAAGTGTTTACAGTGAAACATATAGGTGAACAGTATTTGGATAAGGGTAAAGAGATTTTTGTGGCATTTATGGATTTGGAAAAGACGTATGATAGGGTGGATAGGGGGGCAATGTGGCAGATGTTGCAGGTGTATGGAATAGGAGGTAGGTTACTGAAAGCAGTGAAGAGTTTTTATGAGGATAGTGAGGCTCAATGGGGGTCTATACGCGTACGCCGCGCGCGAGGAAAAATATTCGAAAATTTTGAAAATTGAGTTAACCATATTGAAAAATAGAGTAACACTCTGGCTACGCAATGGTACAAGAATCATTGTTCTACGACATTCCTACAAGGAATTATGGTCGTTTATAACACACATGGTGACGCCAACAACCGTAGTAAGTCGGCTGACATTTCGTGAATTTTCGTATTTTTTTCCCCGATTTTTTTCCTTAATTTCTTGTAGTATTCTTACTTATATATTAATTGACAATTTGGCATCATAACAGAGTGGGCGGGGATTATCCGAAGACTTCCAGCCAATCAGGAACCTTCTAGAACATTTGATTGCGTCAGCAGAAATTCCTGACTCAGGATAGCCGGGGAATATGCTTCATTATAACGCTATTATCAATACTACGGCTTTTATATCTATCACAATTGATCTATTATCACATAATATACAATACAAATAACAAATAAACATAGTAAATACTCCAGAATGAATAATATGTGGCATAATATGATCGCCGCCTGGCACCGCCTCCAAATTATAATAGTATATCACTGGGTGTTGGTGTTCCTGGTGTTGTTCCTTTGGCCCTATTTGGGTCTTGTATTAAAGAAAACGAACAGGGCTAACTATGATATACACTCGTAATGCAAGATAAAGCTGAGAAAAATGCTATTTTGCTGCTGGAAAAAATTTGTTTTCCTTGCGCGACCTTCCGCGCGGATTATCTCAGAACTAAGTTATTCATCTATATATTGGACAGGAACCGTTAATAATCATAGGAATGAAATGAAACTCACAGACAACATAAAATAAAGGTTGTATTAATTTCTAATGGAACGTTTTTTGAGATATCGTAATTAGTTTTTTATTTATGTGAGGTAAAAAGTCAGATATTTTCCAACATGTAAAAAACACACAAACTTTATTTTTTTTAAGTATGAAGATAGGGATAAATTACAGAAACCTTTTCATTAGTATGTCAGATTAGCATTGTTTTATGCGTAGGTGAAGCCAGAACAGCTTCAACAAGTCCCACTACGACTCTAGAATTTTTTATATGTGATGTTTGGTAAAAAATTGATAAATAATTTTTTCTCAGTTGTTTGTTGGGCGATCTTTTTGAAACTTGATACAAACCTAATTGAAAGGTGCTTCTTTATGTACAAAAAAAAAATGAAAGAAATCGAACGAAAAAAAAAAAATTAACCAATAATGGCCCCTCAAGTTAGAGTGTGTAGGAGGGAAGGGGACTATTTCCCAGTAAAAGTGGGCCTTAGACAAGGATGTGTGATGTCACCGTGGTTGTTCAATATATTTATAGATGGGGTTGTAAGAGAAGTGAATGCGAGGGTCTTGGCAAGAGGTGTGGGGTTAAAAGATAAAGAATTAAATACAAAGTGGGAATTGTCACAGTTGCTTTTTGCTGATGACACTGTGCTTTTGGGAGATTCTGAAGAGAAGTTGCAGAGGTTGGTGGATGAATTTAGTAGGGTGTGTAAAAGAAGAAAATTGAAAGTGAATATAGGAAAGAGTAAGGTGATGAGGATAACAAAAAGATTAGGTGACGAAAGATTGGATATCAGATTGGAGGGAGAGAGTATGGAGGAGGTGAATGTATTCAGATATTTGGGAGTGGACATGCCAGCAGATGGGTCTATGAAGGATGAGGTGAATCATAGAATTGATGAGGGAAAAAGGGTGAGTGGAGCACTTCGGAGTCTGTGGAGACAAAGAACTTTGTCCGTGGAAGTAAAGAGGGGAATGTATGAGAGTATAGTTATACCAACACTCTTATATGGGTGTGAAGCATGGGTGATGAATGTTGCAACAAGGAGAAGGCTGGAGGCAGTGGAGATGTCATGTCTGAGGTCAATGTGTGGTGTGAATATAATGCAGAGAATTCGGAGTTTGAAAATTAGGAGGAGGTGCAGGATTACCAAAACTATTATCCAGAGAGCTGAGGAGGGGTTGTTGAGGTGGTTCGGACATGTAGAGAGAATGGAACGAGACAGAATAACTTCGAGAGTGTATAAATCTGTAGTGGAGGAAAGGCGGGGTAGTGGTCGGCCTAGGAAAGGTTGGAGGGAGGGGGTAAAGGAAGTTTCGTGTGCGAGGGGCTTGGACTTCCAGCAAGCATGTGTGAGCGTATTTGATAGGAGTGAATGGAGACAAATGGTTTTTAATACTTGACGTGCTGTTGGAGTGTGAGCAAAGTAACATTTATGAAGGGATTCAGGGAAACCGGCAGGCCGGACTTGAGTCCTGGAGATGGGAAGTACAGTGTCTGCACTCTGAAGGAGGGGTGTTAATGTTGCAGTTTTATACCTGTAGTGTAAAGCACCCCTCTGGCAAGACAGTGATGGAGTGAATGATGATGAAAGTTTTTCTTTTTCGGGCCACCCTGCCTTGGTGGGAATCGGCCGATGTGTTAATAAAAAATAATTAATTTAGAGAGGAAATGCTGTAGGGGGTTACCTTTACCATACCCCCACACCATTTTCAATGCTCACCCCCATAGGCAGGGGCCCTCAAAACTTGATCCAAGGATATGGAACAAGAATATTAGACTTAGAGTGCATTGGTGATGTAAGTGGATAGGGGAGGTGAGGGTGGGAGATAGGGAGGGTGGGAGATAGGGAGGTTGTTCTTGATCCGAGGAGGTGAAGCAGGGATTTGGGGGAGATAGGAGTGGCTTGTTGGGAGGTGAGAGATGGAGAGGGAGGTGTTGATCCGAGAAGTTGGATGGTGAAATCAAAATTCGAAATTTTTAAAGGGGGAACTCAAAATGGGTAAATCGGGACCTTAAGATGGGTGGGGACAAGGGAAGGTCTTTCCATGCCCCTTAAGGGGGACCTTCAATCTTGATCCAAGGAAGGGCAAAGAAGACCGCAGACAGAGTTTAGGCTAGGTGGCCAAAGACTGCAAACCTCACTCAAGGAGAAAGATCTTGGGGTGAGTATAACACCGAGCACGTCTCCGGAAGCACACATCAACCAGATAACTGGTGCAGCATATGGGAGCCTGGCCAACCTGAGAATAGCGTTCCGATACCTTAGTAAGGAATATTTCAAGACACTGTACACTGTGTACGTCAGGCCCATATTGGAGTATGCAGCACCAGTTTGGAACCCACACCTCGTCAAGTACGTTAAGAAATTAGAGAAAGTGCAAAGGTTTGCAACAAGGTTAGTTCCAGAGCTAAGAGGAATGTCCTATGAAGAAAGATTAAGGGAAATCGGCCTGACGACACTAGATGACAGGAGGGTTAGGGGAGACATGATAACGACATACAAAATACTGCGTGGAATAGATAAGGTGGACAGAGACAGGATGTTCCAGAGAGGGGACACAGAAACAAGGGGTCACAATTGGAAGTTGAAGACTCAGATGAGTCAAAGGGATGTTAGGAAGCATTTCTTCAGTCATAGAGTTGTCAGGAAGTGAAATAGTCTAGCAAGTGATGCAGTGGAGGCAGGAACCATACATAACTTTAAGACGAGGTATGATAAAGCTCATGGAGCAGGGAGAGAAAGGACCTAGTAGCGGTCAGTAAAGTGTCGGAGCCAGGAGCTAAGTCTCGACCACTTCATCGTCAATGTTACATTATTTAGGAATCTGTTATCCTCTTCAGTGTACATGATATAAACCAATCAATCTTGTACTGTTAATTCTTTACTTGTGTAAATCATCATCCGTATACCTGTTGATTTTTTTTAGTAAGTTTATTCAGGTATACACAAATACAGTTACATAGATCATCATACATAGCAGCATATGTGTAGAGAACCATCAAGGATAACCCAAAAAAGTCAGACAGAGTGACTTATTTCCATTGGGGTCCCATTAATTCCTTAAATATTATACACTGTAGGAGATATATGTTATTATACTATAAAGGATATATACTAGGAACAATGTAAAACGAGTTATTTACATTTACATGTATGTTAGTTAAAAAAATAAAAAAAACATTCTCCTCCCTTTCTGTCGCTACATTCATTAGGTACCTTTTGGTTCTCTTCTTGAACTGGTTCATGCTATGACTGGCTTTGACATGTGCAGGCAGACTGTTCCATTCCTTTATTGATGTACAATAAAAGGTGTTTGAAGCCTGGCCACTGATTGTGGGAACTACAAAGTTGTGTTCTCTCCCCCTAGTACTATGACTGCTTTGGTTCCCAGCCTTGACAAAATTGGCAGCAAGATATTCTGGACACTGTGAGCAATTTTATAAACTTGATTCAACTTAAGTTGTTTTACTCTGTCTTCAATATTCAGCATATCCAATTGTTGTAATTCATCCTGGCCTACATGTTCTCTTGGGCCCAGGTCCAGGATGAATCTTACCATTTTGTTCTGGGTGATTTGCAGTTTATCTTTCAGTATTTTTGTCAAGGCAGAGTACCATGAAGAGCAAGCGTAGTCCATATGACATTGTATAAGAGCTAGACATAGGGTCCAGCGAGCCTCAGTAGGTAGACACTGTGCTTGTCTGTAGAGGAACTTCAGTCTGGCATTCGCTTTCTTTACTACACTGTTCCCTATCAATTCTCCTGACATGCATGGGTCAAAGGGGATTCCCAGATATTATTTACCTTTTTCAGATTATATTTCGTGGCAAAGAGTATTGCTTCTGTTTTCCCTAGATGTAACGATAGTTTGTTGTTACTAACCATTTGCTGCAGGACTCCAGTTCCAGTGTTAATACATTAGCTATATCTTGTGGGTTTTTACCTGACACTAACAAAGCACTGTCATCCGCATACAGTAGGAGTTTGCACTTGACACTGATGGGCATGTCATTTACATAACACAGGAATAATAATAAGGGACCCAGAATACTACCTTGGAGAACTCCACATGCTATCGGCAGTGGTTCTGATTCTGTTTTGTTGATTTTGACAATTTGTTTCCTATTGCTAAGATAGGACTTATACCAGTCAATGGAATCTATGAAGATAGCTTGAAGTTTCTTACATAATATATTGTGGTTGACAGTATCGAAGGTCTTTTGCAAGTCTAAAGTTACCATTCCTATGAGGTTCCCTATAGACATTTCACTTATCATGTAATCCATCAGATTAATTAGGGAGGTGTCGGTTGAGTAAGAGCTCCTAAAGCCTGATTGGTAACTATGAAGAATGTTGTTGTCACTAAGATACTTAACTACTTGACAGTACACCGCCCTCTCTAGGATTTTGGGTATTACACTGAGTATATTAACAGGCCTATAGTTGCTGACATCAGGCCTAGTATTGTTCTTGAAGACAGGTGGGGTCCAACTCTAGTGCAAATCGTGAGATCTATATCACCGGAGAAGTTGTGGCCTGGTGGCTAGAGCTCTCGCTTCACACACGGAGGGCCCGGGTTCGATTCCCGGCGGGGTGGAAACATTTTGACGTGTTTCCTTACACCTGTTGTCATGTTCACCTAGCAGCAAATAGGTACCTGGGTTGTTAGTCGACTGGTGTGGGTCGTATCCTGGGGGACAAGATTAAGGACCCAATGGAAATAAGACAGACAGTCCTCAATGACGCACTGACTTTCTTGGGTTATCCTGGGTGGTTAACCTTCCGGGGTTAAAAATCCGAAGAAATCTTAAGTGAATAAAAAGGTTTCGAGGAAGAATATTTGGATTTCTTCTTGAAGCCATTTGAATATTCTTGTTGATTTGTACATTCATACATTATTCCAGTGAAAAACTTCAGTGTGTATTCTTCAGTAATGTCACTTTTGTTCATTTTAGTTGCTCTCCCTAAGGAGAGCATCCTATTTCATTTTTTTCTGATTGTTATTAAAATAATTATATTTGTGTCTGATTTTAAACGAGGAAAAGAATTATTTATAAATGAAAAACCGTATAGTAATAAGTAAGAGTGATGTAAACAAATAAAACAAAAACAAATGACTAACAGCTGTATACTACTAAGCACACCGTTAATAAACTAAATTTAAATTTG
>WNWK01034566.1:0-20380 GCA_009830355.1 Cherax destructor
CAATACACATCAACTGGGTGGGTCTAATATTCTTGCACAAGTCGCTGATATTATTTATACCATTTTAAATGATGCGGTTGTATACATAACAGAAAATCTTAAATTTTTTGTGAGAATAAAAATTCAAAATGGAAAGCAAAAGTTATGCAATAAGAGCCTGGAGACGGCCTAATGAACAGATAAAAGGGTTATTTTAGTGCCGGAATGTCTGTCTTGTTTATTCTGGACCCTATTTTGAAATTGGCATTTTTTTGAAATTTGTGTGAAATTCAATATTGTAATTTGAATTTACTGGGTAGTTGAAATCGGTAAATTGGTGTTTCTTGTATAATCGATAGAAAAAATTTAATTCTACAATAATAGCTATGTTTTGTAACAGAACATTGAATTCCAAAATAGGGGCTCAAAGTGGAAAAATGCCGATGGTAAATATCTTGATATTAACTTTGGAAAATAATTCCATTAGTTTTTCCCTTTCATACTTTTGGTGGCGTTATGATGGGAAAAAAGATGTCTATCGTTTCATAAGAAAATATAATTTATTTATTTTTAAAATGTTTCGACCCTGAAAGAAAAGTTAAGAATCGAGGTCTCGGAACCCTGAAAAGGGTTAATTTAGACAAATTCAAAGCTCTAAACATTTTAAAAAATTAAATACATATAAACTAAATAATGTAGATCTTAACCCTTTGACTTTTTTGGTCGTATTTATTTTCTTGGTGTTTTTGGTTTTTTTTACTCAAAAATTCTAGTATTTCAAAATCAAGCAGGGAAAAGCTGGTGGGGCCCACATGTGAAAATGGGTCGGGTTTCAGTGGGGCAGTAAAAAAACTCCTGCAGCACGCAGTGCATAATGGCTCCGGCAGTGGGGATTAAAATGCCGACTTTGGGGGTGTATTTATGGTTGTATTTTTTGTACTTAGTCGATAGAACAAATAGTTCTAAAGAAATAGCTGGTTTGGTGCTGGAACAATGGAATTAAAAATAGGGCTCAAAGTGGGGAAATCCCAATGCATAAATTTTAAGATTCTTAATTTCGTGGGGCAAAATTTCCCCATAAGTTTGCCATCAAATTTTGTCTTTTGGTGTCATTCGATGGAAAAGATTCTTATTTTTCAAAAATTTTTTTTTTTTTTTTTTTTGCGACTAGAGAGAGACTTTAGGATTGAGGGGCGCAACAGTCTAAGGGTTAATATTACTGATTGCAAAAAGGATTTGGGAGTTCTGGTTAGCAGAATTAAAACCAAGACGACAGTGATAAGTTTCGCAATAAAGCGAACAGAATCTTTTTCATATCAAGAAGCATAAATAATAGGGTCCTCGTGTTGTTCTTCAACTCTATATATCTTTGGTTGGGCTCATTTGATGTGCCAATTCTGGTCACCTTAACAGAAGGATATAAATGCACTGGAAGAGGGCAAAGGAGGATAAAAGTTGATCCCATGTATCAGAAATCTTCCCTATGAGGATAGACGGGGGCCCCTGAATCTGCGCGCTCTAGAAAGGGAAATTAAATGATTGAAGTTTATAAATAAAACAGGAATAAATAAAGGGAATGTAAAAAACATGCTAAAAATATTTTGGGGCAGGACTTCAGCAATGGTTTTAAGTAGGAAAAATTCAGATTCAGGAAGGATATAAAAGCACTGGTTTGGTAATAGAGTTGTGGATGAGTGGCCCCCCAGTACGGTCATAGAAGCTAAGGCGTTGTGTAGTTTTAAAATAGGTTAGATAAATACAGTGGCCCCCCGGGCTAGATCCCCCAGAAATTACAATTATGTAAGTATAATATTGTAAGTGCTTGTGGAAGTGTTTTTTGGGGGTCTGAAATAGACAACCTACGTGACATTATTTCTTAAGGAATAAATTGCCTTAATGGCACTTGAGCAGGCTTCTGCAATGAATTTTGATCGGCGGGGTCCACTGTACATGAGTGGGTGGGTGTGAGAGTTTAATTGACTATCCTGTGCTAATAGGTCTGATGCCATGTTCCTTCCTTAAGTGGATGTTTACCAAATTAACTAGGTGGATAGTTGGTTTAACCCTTTGAGGTCCAAGGCCAACAGCCAGGGTCCAAGAATTTAAAAAAAAAAAAAATTATTTTTTCTTATGAAATGGTAGAGAATCATTTTCAAAGTGGTAAAAAAAAAAGTACGAAATTTGATCAAAAACGACAAAATACGCTCTTCGAATTTTGATCATCAGCAATATTTACGCATCGGCAATTTTGCCAACTTTAAAATTTTAGGACAATTACATTTTCCAGTCTCCAAATTCTTGGGTATTTCACATTATTCTTATTTTATCGATTGAGCACAAGAAATCGCTCAGTCAGCTTTTCAACTACCCAATAAATGATGGTTTATAATTTGAATTTAACACAAAGTTCAAAATATTCCAATTTCAAAATAAGTAAATAACTAATGCAGGCATTCCGGCCCAAACTAATATTTCCTCTGTTCATTAGTTTTACAAATGAATTTCATTTTGTTTTTTATTCAAATAATATTTTTTATTCACATAAAAAAAATTGAAGATTTACTGTTGGCAATTTGTAATAATTTATAAAAGTATCACAATTGTGAATTAATAGCCCACCGGGCCCGCTGAAGCAATAGACTCATGACACATTTGTTTTTTTTAAACATCGGTAAATTGAACATTTCCTAAATTGCGAAAACACCGCACAGTCACTGTTTTAATCCAAAATTCCAGCCTTTTTTTTTACTTATGCACTGCGTACCAGGTTTGTTTAATGTGGTGCACACTTACCACAAGATATGTTCTCCATATCTAGGCCCAAATTTATCGTCGGGTTACCTGGGTACCGATTATCCCCTAGTCCACAGTTTGGACCCTGGTTTCAAAGCCGTAGATCTACGGGACGGACCCTGAAAGGGTTGGGTGAGAGGTGATGGGCCTGCCTCACATGGGCCAGTAGGTCTGCGAATGTTCCCTTTCTTATGTTCTTATATGTTTTTATATAGAGGTTTTCCTTTTATACCCAAAACAATCTTATAGGTCAATTTTCAACATACAATGTGAACCTATAAAGAGCAACAAGATCAATCCACTAGCTTGATCTACCACTGCTTGGCCTGTAGTGCCAGGCTTTCCTGGAACTACAAGCCACCGAAACCTACTGTGGCCTTCCCAACTGCAGAAGACTCAAATACCCTTATGTGCATGCATTTATGGATAGAACATGTAACTAGGAAATTTGGGGTGGAAATGAATCATGTTAATCATAATTCATGTTCTGTAGACTTATTTTCTACATCTACCAATTTTGAGTTACAAATATAACTTTGATTCCCTTTTTATATTTATTCCATCTCTTCAGCTAGGGACATTGTGGTCAGCCTATATTACCTTTTATGAACTTTCGGTAAAAGTACTGTATTTTTATACTGTTGACTATTCATTGTTTATTATGGCATAGGAGTTTGTGAGAGGACATGAAGATTGCCAGGAAGCTTTGGTAGCTCAAGTTTTGAATGGAATGGACAGCTGGGTGGGCTGCTGGCTCCTCATTTTACGCCAGCTATCACTCCCACACACATCTTCCTGATGCTCTACTCCTCATTGAACTCTCATGCAGTTGTTGCTCCTGACCACACCTTCATGCTTCTCTCTAAGGTACAGTTTTTTCTTTTTTATGCATGCAAAGCACTAAGCCCATGTGAGCCATTCAGTGTAATCAGTAGTGGAGGCAGACACGCTACTCTCACAGATAACTTTACCCTTTCTCTAAGGTACATCTGCATTATATGTATCTCATCAGTCACTGTACTTCTGGAGTCTTGTTCATCAGGAAACAAAGGGTTTCCTAACATGATAATGGCCAGCTTAGTGATCAAGCAACTGCTGGCATACTGATGCTAGGTATTAGTGTTGAACCAACAGCTTGTATATTAGTGGGTTCAGTTATCATGCAACTATTGGTGTACTACGAAAAGAACTTCAACTGAATTTTATTGACTTAAGACTCAGGGAGATTGACACCAGTCAGTCCATCTATCATCATTCTATCATGCAGGAGAAGCCACATGTCTATGGTGCATTCAACAGAATAAGCACTCTTGGATGTCACTACCTCCCACCTCTGGCTGGGTTATAAGTATCTTTGGCAGGTTAAATCACCACTACCAGATGTAGACCAAACAAAATGTAAACTTTGCCAGTTGGACTATTGTCACACCCTGCATCATTATGTACTGGAGTGTGATCAAATTAATGAATTCAGAGACAACTCACTCAGAAATGTTCAAGATATGTCAAAGTATTTTATCCACAGTGGTATATTACAGGCCATTCTGGAAAAATACCTGAGTTTGCTCTCTGTAAATAAAGATTACCGTGGTGCGTGTGTTCGCGCGCACTCACTCACCTGATTGTGGTTACAGGGGTTGAGACTCGGCTTCTGGCCCCGCCTCTTCACTGACCGCTACTGGGTCCTCTCTCTTCCTGCTCCATGAACTTTATCATACCTCGTCTTAAAGCTATGTATGGTTCCTGCCTCCACTACATCACTTGCTAGACTGTTCCACTTCCTGACTACTCTGTGGCTGAAGAAATACTTCCTAACATCTCTTTGTCTCATCTGAGTCTTCAACTTCCAATCGTGACCCCTTGTTTCTGTGTCCCCTCTCTTGAACATCTTGTCTCTATCCACCTTGTCTATTCCCGAGTATTTTGTATGTCGTTACCATGTCTTCCCTAACCCTCCTGTCCTCCAGTGTTGTCAGGCCGATTTACCTTAACCCTTTCAGGGTCCAAGGCCACTTTTGGAAGGGGTGCGCCAGTGTCCCAAGAATTTAAAAAAAAAAAAATTCTTATTTTCTCTTATGAAATGGTAGAGAATCTTTTTCTGAAGGTAATAAAACAAAAAGTAAGAAATTTGATTGAAAATTGACGAAATTATGCCCTCGCGAATTTTGATGCGTCAGCGATATTTACGCATCAGTGATTTTGCCAACTTTGACTCCCATTTTAGGCCAATTACATTATTCCAGTCGACCAAATTCTTTGCTATTTCACTAGTATTACTTCTATTCTATCGAATGAGCACAAGAAATCGCCAAGTCAACTGTTTCAACTACAAAATAAAGTGATTGGAAATTGGTAATGTAGCCAATTTAACTCAAAGTTCAAAATATTCCAATTTCAAAATAGGATGCAGAATAAACAATGCAGGCATTCCTGGCACTAAACTAACATTTACTCTGTTCATTAGTTACGTTTTCAGTCTTTACAAATGAATTCCATTTTGACTTTTTATTCACATGATGAATTTTTATTCAAACCAAAAAATGGAAGATTTACTGTTATGCAATATTGTAATAATTGTACAAATAATATCACCACATTTGTGAACGTATATTAGACCCACCAGCTGGTGCGTATTAGACGTGTGAGGTTATTTGTTTACTCTTGAACATTGGCAAAAATTTAACATTTCCACTACTTTGAGCTCAGTTTCAAGCCATTTCCAATACTAAAACCAATCAAAATCATCTCTTTATCTGTAATATATCTTCCATTCTATCAAATGAGACCAAGAAATTGCAAATACAACTATAAAAAGTACACAAAAAAAACACTGCAAAGTCTGTTTTAATTGAAAATTACGGTTTCAGTTTTTTTTCTCTCATTATGCACTGTGTGCTGCAGGATTTGTTTTATGTGGTGCACATTTACCACATTGAATGTGTTAACAATACATGCACAAGAGATGAACATGGAGAATATATAATAGCTAAGTTTAAATCCAAATACAGTGGTACCTCGAGTTACGATATTTTTTCGTTCGAGAATGCTGTTCAAGTACCATTACCAAACGAATTTATCCCCATAAGGAATAATGTAAAATAGACTAGTCCTTTTACACCCCCAAAAATATACTTACAAAAGCATTTAAAAAAATAAACTTACATAAAAGGGCGATTTTGTGGACCATCGTAACTCGAGGTACCACTGTACCTACAAAAACCTCTCACAGTTATAAACATCTATAGATTACCACAGTCAAACATTCAGCAATTTAGTGAAAAATTAGGAAGTATGATTACTGATGCACACATGAACAAAGACCACTTAATCCTCACAGGACACTTCAATATAAACCTCCTACAAGATCAGGACCCACAAGTAACTGAATTCACAAACACTATGAGTAACTGCTTGCTGCTCCCGACAATAACAAAACCTACGAGAATCTCTGAGACCTGTGCCTCTCTATTAGACCATATCTGGAATAACACCATATCCCCATTAAAATCAGGCATAATCACAGACAATACCACAGACCACTACCCAACCTTTCTCATAACAAATCTCGGAAAATTACCACGAGAGACTACTAAAGTTACCTTCAGACTACATAATGAGACAGCCATAAATAACTTTATAACAGCTATGACAAACACTGACTGGCAAATAGAAATAGACAACTTCCCAGATACTGACTTATGTATTAATAATTTTCTTAAAAAGACCCAATACCTCTATAATAAGCATTGCCCTAAAAAAACTAAACAAATCACAACTAAAAGATTAAATAGTCCCTGGCTAACCCCCAGCATACTCAAATCCATTAATATAAAGCACCAATATGAAAAACAGTACAGAATTGGTCAAATAACAAGAGAACAAACAAAACGCTACTCATCAAACCTAACGAGTCTGATAAGAAGGTCAAAAAAATTGTACTATGAGAACAGATTACATAACTTAAAAGGTGATATAAAAAAGACCTGGAAAACCCTATCTGAAATTCTAGGAACTAAAAAGATATCCACAAACAGAACAATCAAGCTAACAAAACCAGATGAACCCCTACTCCCACCCATTGAAACAGCAAACAAACTCAATGATTTCTTCTTCACCATAGGTAAAAAGCTGGCAAGCAAAATCCCAAGTTCAAATACTCCACCTAACGACTATCTCACTGGCACCTATCCGAGCACACTATTCCTAGCCCCAACCAACCCAATAGAAGTTTCACTTATAATCAACACATTAAAAAACAAAGCAGGTGACCTAAATAACTTACCACCTTTTATATACAAAAAAGCCTCTCAAGTTCTCTCACCAATTATTCCAACACTCTTTAACAAATCCATTGAATCCTGTACCTTCCCATCAATACTCAAAAAAGCGAGGGTCACCCCAATACATAAAGGAGGAGATCAAACAGACATGAATAACTACAAGCCGATATCTAACTTACACCTTCTCTCCAAAATCTTTGAAAAATTAATTCATAGACAAATATATTCCTACCTCACCTCCAACAAAGTACTCAACCACTGTCAATTTGGATTCAGGCCTAATAAAAATACAAATGATGCCATTATACACATGTTAGAAATAATTTACACCGCCCTTGAGAAAAAAGAAATCCCAGTGGGAATCTTCATTGATTTACGTAAAGCATTTGATACAGTTGACCATGATCTGTTACACCTAAAATTATCACACTATGGTATAAGAGGACACTCCCTCAACTACCTAAAATCATACCTTAGCAACAGAAACCAATATGTGTACACAAATGGAGCTAGCTCCACAGCACAAACTATTACCATAGGTGTCCCACAGGGAAGTGTTCTTGGCCCACTACTCTTTCTCATTTACATTAACGACCTACCAAATGCATCTCAACTACTCAAACCCATACTTTTTGCAGATGACGCTACATACGTTATCTCGCACCCAACCCAGACATACTAGCCAACACTGCAAATACTGAATTGCAGAAAATATCTACCTGGATGATGACCAACAAACTTACTCTCAATATTGATAAAACATATTTTATCCAGTTTGGGAACAGAGCTACAAACGCACCACTTAACATAATGATAAACGGGTCCCCTATCACAAAACTCACAGAGGGAAAATTCTTAGGAATCCATCTTGACAGTGGCCTCAAATTTCAGACACATATACAACAAATTTCCAAGAAAGTCTCAAAGACCGTGGGAATACTATCCAAGATACGGTACTATGTTCCACAACCAGCTCTCCTTACCCTATATCACTCACTCATTTACCCCTACCTCACCTATGGAATCTGCGCATGGGGCTCTACATCAATAACTCATCTCAGACTACTAATAACACAACAAAAGGCAGCAGTTAGAATGATAACAAATTCACACTCCAGACAACATACTTCACCAATATTCAAAAACCTAAACTTACTCACCATACAAGACATCCATACTTTTTACTGTGCCTATTACATACATAGAAAACACTATGCAAATATTAACCCACCACTCAAACTTCTCCTTACCAACTTTAACAGGACACATGACCATAACACTAGACACAGATCACTCCTCGATGTTCCCCGTGTCCATCTAGCACTATGTAAAAACTCAATGCATATAAAAGGCACGAAAATTTGGAATTCATTACCTGTCATTGCCAAAGAAACCCTGCCTTTAACCCAATTCAAAACGATGCTAAAAAACCACCTTCTCACCCAAACCTAAGTGCTCAATATCAAACATTCTCAACAAAGTAGAATAATCACTTGCTGTAAAAACCTGACTAATCACTTAAATGTAAAAACCTGTTATGAATAATACATACTAAGCTAACTATTTCCATAACATTTACATTATAATGACCACGTAAACTGTAACTGCAATGCAATTAATTGTTTTAAATTGTTATCTCACTCAATTAGTTGCATTGCTACAATTAATTGATATGTTCAACTTATATTCAAACTTTATAACTTAGATATGCAATTATACTTGTTTTATAAATTATCAACCATAACTTTTTACCATGTAGTCTAGAATTAAGTAGACCTAAGAATGCCCGCAATGCACAGCATATTAGGGGCTTTTGGCATGTACATCTCATTACTAACTATACAGTGGTACCTCGAGTTACGATGGTCCCCAAAATCGCCCTTTTATGTAAGTTTATTTTTTTAAATGCTTTTGTAGGTATATTTTTGGGGGTGTAAAAGGACTAGTCTATTTTACATTATTCCTTATGGGGATAAATTCATTTGGTAATGGCACTTGAACAGCATTCTCGAACGAAAAAATATCGTAACTAGAGGTACCACTGTATTTCTTGTCTACCATGTATCATTGTACCATGTCTCAATAAAGTATTATTATTATTATTATTATTATAGATGTATTCTCTCGTATCCAGGCCCAAATTTACCACTCACAGCTTATCTGAGTGAACTGAGCTCATGACGTAGAACTACGGTTTGGACCCTGAACTCAAAGCCGTATAACTACAGCACGGACCCTGAAAGGGTTAACCTTTCTTCGTAGGACATTCCCCTTAGCTCTGGAACTAACCTTGTCGCAAACCTTTGCACTTTCTCTAATTTCTTGACGTGCTTGACCAGGTGTGGGTTCCAAACTGGTGCTGTATACTACTCTAGTATGGGCCTGACGTACACGGTGTACAGTGTCTTGAACAATTCTTTACTAAGGTATTGGAACGCTATTCTCAGGTTTGCCAGTCACCCATATGCTGCAGCAGTTATGTGGTTGATGTGTGCTTCCGGAGACGTACTCGGTGTTATACTCAACATAAGATCTTTCTCCTTGAGCGAGGTTTGCAGTATTTGGCCACCTAGCCTATACTCTGTCTGCGGTCCTCTTTGCCCTTCCCCGATCTTCATGACTTTGCATTTGGCGGGGTTAAACTCTAAAAGTCAGTTGCTGGACCAGGTGTCCAGCCTGTCCAGGTCTCTTTGAAGTACTGCCTGATCCTCATCGGATTTAATTCTCCTCATTAACTTCACATAATCTGCAAACAGGGACACTTCTGAGTCTATCCCTTCCATCATGTCATTCACATATACCAAGAATAGCACTGGTCCTGGGACTGACCCCTGTGGGACTCCGCTCATCACAGGCACCCACTGTGATACCTCATCACCCTGTTAGGTATTCTCTGATCCATTGCAGTGCCCTCCCTGTTATACACGCCTGATCCTCTAGCTTCTGCACTAATCTCTTGTGAGGAACTGTGTCGAAGGCCTTCTTGCAGTCCAAAAAAATGCAATCAACCCACCCCTCTCTGTCTTACTTCTGTTACTTTGTCATAGAACTCCAGAAGGTTTGTGGCACAGGATTTGTCTTCTGTGAATCCGTGCTGGTTGTCGTTTATAATCTTGTTCCGTTCCAGGTGCTCAACCATTCTCCTCCTGATAATCTTCTCCATACTATACATGTCAGTGACACTGGTCTACAGTTTAGTGCCTCATTTCTGTCTCCTTTCTTAAAAATGGGAATTGCATTTTCTGTCTTCCATACCTCAGGTAGTTGCCCAGTTTCAAAGGATGTGTTGAAGATTGTGGTTAGTGGCACACACAGCATCTCTGCTCCCTCTCTAAGGACCCACGGGGAGATGTCCGGTCCCATCACCTTTGAGGTATCAAGATCACTGAGCAGCTTCTTCACCACCTCCTCAGTTGTGTGTATGTCATCCAACACTTGTTGGTATATTCCTTGTTGGTGTTCCCCTCTGTTCTGTCTTCTCAGAGTCCTTCCTGTCTCCACTGTAAATACTTCCTTTAATCTCGTGTTGAGCTCCTCACATACCTCTTGATCGTTTCTTGTGAGTTCCCCACCTTCTTTCCTCAGCCTGATCACCTGGTCTTTGACTGTTGTCTTCCTCTTAATGTGGCTATTTTCGAGAAGGGGCTTTCTGACGAGTCAGAACTTTGACTTTGCAGTGCTATGTCCGTTTTGTGGCTGTCGCGTGGGTCCTCCTCTTATTCTTGTGGCATATCTGTCTTGTCTGATTCTTCAACTAATCTCCTTATTTTCCTGGATCCTTTGCCTTCTGTACTTTTTCCATTCTCTAGTGCACTTAGTCTTTGCCTCTCTACACCTTCGGGTAAACCAAGGGCTCATTCTGGTCTTCCCATTATTTCGGTTGCCCTTGGGAACAAACCTTTCCTCTGCCTCCTTGCATTTTGTTGTTACGTATTCCATCATTTCGTTTACTGACTTCCCTACCATCTCTGTCCCACTGAACCTCCTGCAGGAAGTTCCTCATACCCATGTAGTCCCCCCTTTTATAGTTCGGCTTTTCCCATTCAACTCCTGTTACCCTCTCCATTTGTAACTCTACTATGTACTCAAAGCTCAGAACCATGTGGTCACTGGCTCCCAGGGGCCTCTCATATGTGATGTCCTCAATGTCTGAACTGCTCAGGGTGAACACAAGGTCCAGTCTTGCTGATTCATCCTCCCCTCTCTCTCTCTGGTAGTGTCCCTGACATGTTGGTGCATAAGGTTTTCCATTACCACATCCATCATCTTGGCTCTCCATGTTTTGGGACCCCCATGTGGCTCTAGGTTTTCCCAATTGATATCCTTGTGGTTGAAATCGCCCATAACCAGTAACTTTCCTCTGCTCAAGTGAGCTCTTCTAGCCACCTCAGCCAGTGTGTCCACCATTGCTCTGGTGCTCTCTTCATATTCCTCTCTTGGCCTCCTGCAGTTCTGTGGGGGGTTATACATCACTGCAATGACTACCTTATATTCCCCAGTTCAAGTGTACCTACTATGTAATCCCTTTCACCAATCTCGTCCATGCCTTCTATTTCCTCAAATCTCCATCGGTTTTTTACGAGCAGTGCAACCCCTCCTTTCCCTCTGCTCCTTCTATCTTTCCTCCGGATCTGATATCCCGGTGGGAAGATTGCATCTGTTATTGTCTCGGTGAGTTTCGTTTCTGTGACAGCTATGATGTCTGGGGACTTCTCATTGATTCTTTCATTCCACTCCTCATATTTATTAGTTATTCCATCCGCATTCGTGTACCAAACCTTCAACTTCTTTTCTAAAACTGTAGTCCTGGGAGAATATTGGAGTTGGGGGAGCAGGAGCCCTGGCAGGGGCCTATGAGGGGTTGCAGTGGGGGTGGGGTTTGTGAGGGGGGGGTGGGGGCAGAGTACCAGTAGGGGGTTGCTGTAGAGATGGGGTTTGAGATGTGGGGGGTGGGGACAGAGGGAACAGTGTGTGGGTGTTGGTTTATATTGTTCAGTTGCCTTGGGGTTGTCGTGGTTGGAGTCCTTCTGCGGGTGTTTCTGGAGGGTCTGTTTGCCCTTCCACCTGGGTCTGGGTTCTTCTGCTCGTCTTTGTCATTTCCTCTCATTCCTACTTTCATGCCCTCTCTTTCAGTATCATCCTTTCCTCTATTTCTTTCATGATACCTTCAATTGCTTTTTTCTCCTGTTTTCTTTCATCATAGGTTTTCCCCTCGACTTCCTGGAGCCTGTAGACAAAAATTGACCTCTCCCTTTCGTCCTCCCACTGTCTTCCCCTTTGCATCCTCTGAGATGTTTTAGTTCTTTCCATTGAAGCATTCCTTCCTTCAATCCCTTCCCTGGCTAAAGCCCCTATGCTCAGTGGTTTGTCTTTCCTGCTCATGTGTTCCTGGCCATATGTGTGTGAGTGTGAGTGAGTGAGTGAGTGAGTGAGTGAGTGAGTGAGTGAGTGAGTGAGTGAGTGCCAACAATTAATATTTGCATAATAACTCATTACAGTTGTGACCGGGTGTGGACTAGTGAATTGCTCATTACTTTATAATTTGTTCATGATTGTAACTATGTATAAACGTAAGTTAGTAAATTTACTTACTTACGTGATTCATTACCTTTGAAACTTGAGTTCATTACCTTTGTACCTTGTTCAGCTATCAAAACTTTGGGACCCAGTCTCTGGACCCATTATGTACCTCTGTAATCTTTTGACTACCGCCCACAGGATGGGTATGGGGTGCATAATAAAGATATTAAATTAACCAGGTCAGGGGTTTCAAATAGAGTTAGAGCTAAAGAAGGAGTGCCAATACTAATGTTGAATAATCAGTTATGGCAGGTAAAGAGGGAATATAAATGTATAAATTCAAGGATTATGTGGAGTAAAATAAAGGTTGGATGTGAAAAGTGGGTTATAGTAAGTGTTTATGCACCTGGAGAAGAGAGAAGTGTAGAGGAGAGAGAGAGAGAGATTTTGGGAAATGTTGAGTGAGTGCATGGGTAGTTTTGAACCAAGTGAGAGAGTAATTGTGGTTGGGGATCTTAATGCTAAAGTGGGTAAAAATGTTGTAGCGGGAGTAGTAGGTAAATTTGGGGTGCCAGGGGTAAATGTAAATGGGGAACCGTTAATTGAGCTATGTGTAGAAAGAGGTTTGGTAATAAGTAATACATATTTTATGAAAAAGAGGATAAATAAGTATACAAGGTATGATATAGCACGTAATGAAAGTAGTTTGTTAGATTATGTATTGGTGGATAAAAGGTTGATGAGTAGGCTTCAGGATGTACATGTTTATAGTTTATACCTGATCAGCCGGGCTGTGGTTCGTACGTTGGACTGCGTGCGGCCAGCAGTAACAGCCTGGTTGATCAGGCTCTGGTCCAACAAAAGGCCTGGTCACAGACCGGGCCGCGGGGGCGTTGACCCCTGGAATTCTCTCCAGGTAGAGGGGCAATGGATATATCGGATCATTATTTAGTCGTAGCTACAGATAGAGTAAAAGGTAGATGGGACAAAAAGAAAATGGCAACAGCAAGTAAGAGAGAGGTAAAAGTGTATAAACTAAGAGAGGAGGAAGTTAGGGTGAGATATAAGCAACAATTGACAGAAAGGTGGCCTAGTGCAAGTATGAGTAGGGGGTTGAAGAGAGTTGGGATAGTTTTAAAAAAGCAGTATTAGAATGTGGGGCAGAAGTTTGTGGCTATAGGAAGGTGGGTGCAGGAGGAAAGAGGAGTGAGTAGTGGAATGAAGCAGTAAAGGGTGTGATAAAAGAAAAAAGGTAGCTTATGAGAGGTTTTTATAAAACAGAAGTGTAAATAGAAGAGCAGAGTATATGGAGAGTAAAAGAAAGGTGAAGAGAGTGGTGAGAGAGTGCAAAAGAAGAGCAGATGAAAGAATGGGAGAGGCTCTGTCAAGAAATTTTTGCTGAAAACATGAAAATTTTGGAGTTAAATAAACAAGGTAAGAAAGCCTAGGAACGAATGGATTTGTCAGTTAAAAACAGAGTAGGGAGTTAGTAGATGGGGAGCTGGAGGTATTGGGTAGATGGCGGAATATTTTGAGGAACTTTTTTAAATGTCGATGAAAAAGGGAGGCGGTATTTCATGCACTGGCCAGCGAGGTATAACATCGTTTAGGAGTGAAGAAGAGCAGGATGTGAGTGTGGGGAAGTGCGTGAGGCATTACGTAGAATGAAAGGGGTAAAGCAGCTGGAACTGACGGGATAATGACAGAAATGTTAAAAGCGGGGGGATATAGTGTTGGAGTGGTTGGTATTGTTGTTTAATAAATGTATGAAAGAGGGAAGGTACCTAGGAATTGGCAGAGAACATGTATAGTTCCTTTATATGAAGGAAAGGGGGATAAAAGAGATTGTAAGAATTATAGTGGAGATGTCCTGTCTAAGGGCAATGTGTGGTGAAATATTATGCAGAAAATTGGAGTGTGGAAATTAGGAGGAGGTGTGGAGGTACTAAAAGTATCAGTCAGAGGGCTGAAGAGGGGTTGTTGAGGTGGTTTGGTCATTTAGAGAGAATGGATCAAAGTAGAATGACTTGGAGAGCGTATAAATCTGTGGGGGAAGGAAGGCGGGGTAGGGGTCGTCCTAGAAAAGGTTGGAGGGAAGGGGTAAAGGAGGTTTTGGGGCGAGGGCTTGACTTCCAGCAAGCATGTGGAGCGTGTTAGATAGGAGTGAATGGAGACGAATGGTTTTTGGGACATGACGATCTGTTGGAGTGTGAGCAGAGTAACATTTTGTGAAGGGATTCAGGGAAACCAGTTAATTTATTTAGTTGGACTTGAGTCCTGGAAATGGGAAGTACAATGCCTGCACTTTAAAGGAGGGGTCTGGGATAGTGACAGCTGGGAGGACTATTCTCAGCTGTCGATCTGAGCTCCTCTGCAAAGACAGTGATTATGTATGAGTGTGGTGAAAGTGTTGAATGATGATTAAAGTATTTTTTTTTTTGGGGATTTTCTTTCTTTTGGGTCACCCTGCCTCGGTGGAGACGGCCGACTTGTTGAAAAAAAAAAAAAGTTTACTGAGTATACCTGGTAGTGTACGGTAGGGTTATTATTGAAAGAATTAGAGGTACGACAGAGAGTAGGAATGCAGATGAGCAAGGAGGCTTTAGAGTGGGTAGGGGATGTGTAGATCAAGTGTTTACATTGAAGCATATATGTGAATAGTATTCAGATAAAGGTAGGGAAGTTTTCATTGCATTTATGGATTTAGAAAAGGCATATGATAGAGTGGATAGGGGAGCAATGTGGCAGATGTTGCAAGTGTATGGAATAGGTAATAAGTTACTGAATGCTGTAAAGAGTTTTTATGAGGATAGTGAGGCTCAGGTTAGGGTGTTTAGGAGAGAGGGAGATTACTTCCTGGTAATAGTAGGTCTTAGACAGGGATGTGTAATGTCACCATGGTTGTTTTAATATATTTATAGATGGGGTTGTAAAAGAAGTAAATGCAAGGGTGTTGGGGAAAGGGGTGGGATTAAATTATGGGGAATTAAATGCAAAATGGGAGTAAACAGTTACTTTTTGCTGATGATACTGTTCTTATGGGAGATTCTAAAGAAAAGTTGCAAAGGTTAGTGGACGAGTTTGGGAGGGTGTGTAAAGGTAGAAAGTTGAAAGTGAACATAGATAAGAGTAAGGTGATGAGGGTATCAAACGATTTAAATAAAGAAAAATTGGATATCACATTGGAGAGAGGGATTGTGGAAGAAGTGAGTGTTTTCAGATATTTGGGAGTTGACTTGTCAGCAGATGGGTTTATGAAGGATGAGGTTAACTATAGAATTGATGGAGGAAAAAAGGTGAGTGGTGCGTTGAGGTATCTGTGGAGACAAAAAACGTTATCCATGGAGGCAAAGAAGGGAATGTACGAAAGTACAGTGGTCCCTCGGTTTTCGTGCATCTCCAAACTCAAACATTTATGTAAGTGTATTTTCGTAAGTGCTGTTGCAAGTGTATTTTTGGGGGTCTGAAATAGACTAACCTACGTGACATTATTTCTTAAGGAAGTAAATTCATTCGGTAATGGCACTTGAGCAGCATTCTGGAACGAATTTTCAGTGAAAACTGAGGGACCACTGTATAGTGGTACCAACACTCTTATATGGATGTGAAGCATGGGTTGCAAATGCTGCAGCAAGGAGGCGGCTGGAGGCAGTGGAGATGTCCTGTCTAAGGGCAATGTGTGGTGTAAATATTATGCAGAAAATTCGGAGTGTGGAAATTAGGAGGAGGTGTGGAGGTACTAAAAGTATCAGTCAGAGGGCTGAAGAGGGGTTATTGAGGTGGTTTGGTCATTTAGAGAGAATGGATCAAAGTAGAACGACTTGGAGAGCGTATAAATCTGTAGGGAAAGGAAGGCGGGGTAGGGGTCGTCCTAAAAGGTTGGAGGGAGGGGGTAAAGGAGGTTTTGTGGGCGAGTTGCTTGGATTTCCAACAAGCATGTGTGAGCGTGTTAGATAGGAGTGAATGGAGACGAATGGTTTTGGGACCTGACGAGCTGTTGGAGTGTGAGCAGGGTAACATTTTGTGAAGGGATTCAGGGAAACCAGTTAATTGATTTAGTTGGACTTGAGTCCTGGAAATGGGAAGTACAATGCCTGGACTTTAAAGGAGGGGTCTGGGATAGTGACAGCTGGGTATTCTCAGCTGTCGATCTGAGCACCTCTGATGATGATGATGAAAGTATTTTCTTTTTGGGTATTTTCTTTCTTTTGGGTCACCCTGCCTCGGTGGGAGACTGCTGACTTGTTGAAAAAAAGTACTGCCAGACACTATGTTTTATGTGATAAAGATGCATAGAATTTTGATTCATAATTTTTTTGTCTTATTCAGTGTCTTACTGATTAAATATTTTCATTGCTCTTGTTTATTCTTCATGTTGAAATGTTCATAAGTTTAATAAGTTGTCCCTGTACTGTTAATTAATGTTTTCTAGCATTGATATAGTCATTAGTATAAGTTACAAAACACTGTACTGTGTAGTGGACTTTAATCTTTTCTCTGTCTGTATCTCAGAATTCCTGTTTGCCCTTGCAAACACTGTTGGCTACAACATTAACCTCTGAAGCCACTTTTCCTGCTGTCACAAATCATTCCCATGTGTTCCCGCCTCTAATTTTTTCATCCCATCATCCCAGCCACTATTTGCCTTCCTTAGATTGTATGGTAATCATAAGGAACTCACATCTTTTATGTGCCACAATCATTGTGAAATAATTTTCAGTTTGACATCGAGAATTGGATTTCAAATGCTCACCCAAATAGTAGCGAGTGCAGTGAACTTGTTAATGCTGTGGAATCAGCGCTGTCATCACTTCTTCCACAGCCGCAGCCAAGCCTTCGCATGGTGCTCGAGGTGAGGATTCTGGGGCATTTTTCTCTTTGCATCTTTATAGAATAACTTAAAATTGTTGAAACTCAGTTTTCAAAATAACCTCAGCTCATTTGAAAACCCAGTCCTATTCAAGGTATACCACATTTGACTAACACCCAGGTACTTATTTACTGTTAGTTAAATGAGGGCTTTAAGTGTAATACATGTATGTCCATTGTCTCCAATAGGCCAGGATTGAATCCGGAGACTTGATTTGTGAGCCGAAGGTCCTGTCACTGATCTACAAGCCACCAGGTTGCACATATATCACTATATTCTTCTGCAAAATTTTTATTTTTTAATCTTTTTCCCATTTGTTTAATTTTAATCACATCAACATTATCATCAGTCATTTATGATGCCACATATCTGAACACCCCTACTTACTCTTGGAACAGTATGTAGGACTTCCTGCAGGTCCCTTTCATCAACAAGATATGGAATGAAAATTGAGACACATGTGCAATATCTGGGTATCTTTATTGTAGACGTTTGCCATCCAGTGGCTTATCAATACAGATTCTAGGACATAATGGAAAGACAGTAGAAATATATACAAAAGATCAGGTAATCAGTCTACATGACCTTCTTCACAGCTACTCCAGCTAATACTACAACTTACCCATCCCTTTGGGTATGATCTTCTTCCACTGGGGAATTCTGCCGCCTACCAGTGACTATGCCCTCATCTGCTACCCGCCCCTTCCACCGGGATGTTAGTATATAAGCGCCAGCCTCCTTGCCTGTACTCCAGAATCTTCATGACTACAGTGGTCTTCACACCAACTCTAAGGCTGAGGGACTGATTATCTCATCTTTGTATATAGTTCTACTGTCTTCAAATTATGTCCTTGAATTTGTATTGATGAAGCCACTGGATGGCGAAATGTCTACAATAAAATTACCCAGATGTTGCACGTGTCTCAGTTTTCATCTTGTCGGTATTGTATACCATTCTTGTACATGACAAGGAATTTACCAGTAAGACTTGCACCACAATGATCAATCAGGGATATTCAGGCTCATGAGTTGTGGGAGGTTTGCATCATGCTATATGTCATGATAGTAAAGTTGAAGGAGACTGGGGCCTTATTGTTAACTATAGAAGGCCTTTTCCAATCTTCTCATCCTTTTCATCAATCAAGAAGGGTCCCAAGTTTTCAAACAATATTACACCCTTGTCGGGCATCCATCCAATTACTTTACTTAAAAGATGTCAGCAAGACACATGTTTGGTTGTAAAAAGGTGTGAAAACACTGACACATATGTGAGTATGACACTGAAGCTATATTTGGTCATTTATTAAGGAGACTTTTCATCTAACAAGGGGCTTTATCAATCTGATGTAGATAAATGAGGTAGGAGCATATGTAATTGGTCTATGGTAAAATACTTCCTGTGGTTGCTGGCGCTATGTGATGGCTTGTGTCCAATTTGGGCAGAATGAACCTGGCACGAACATCTGAAATCATGAACCTGCCAGGACTTTGTGAATATTATGGCTTCCAGCAATAAGAGCAGATTGTAGTAAAAAGCCCAAAATAAGCACTAAAAGAAAGTGCTTATAGTTCTGGTCAGTTTCTCTGATGACTAATTTGGGATCTTTGAAGTTCATGAGATTGTTATGTTTGTTTCTGTGTATAGTGGAGGCATTACTTAAATTGTCCCTGACATTCATTCTGGTTTTCCCCAATGCATTTTCCCAAGTTTAAAAATCTCCCCATGTATAGCTTATTGCACCCTCCACATGGGATGATATAAAAATCAGTGCTAGTTTCTTTGTGATTTTGTTTCCCAAATTACCAAGTTCTTGATAGTGCTGGATGTGATGTTGCCTCTGCTGACTTTTTGCCAAAAAGTATGAGGGGCTGAAACCAGGCTGACTGGAAGCATTAACAACTGCCAGATGACTCCTCTCTCTCAGCTTGTGTAGATGATTCTTGGCTTTTCTCCTACAATTGTAAAAGAAGTGTGTTGCATATTATAGTTAAATAAAATCTTGCTGGAGGCAGTGGAGATGTCATGTCTGAGGTCAATTTTGGTGTGAATATAATGCAGAGAATTCGGGGTTTGGAAATTAGGGGAGGTGCGGGATTACCAAAACGATTGTCCAGAGAGCTGAGGAGGGTTGTTTAGGTGGTTCGGACATCAAAGAGAATGGAACAAAACAGAATGACCCTAGAGTGTATAAATCTGTAGTGGAGGGAAGGCGGGGTAGGGGTCGGCCAGGGAAAAGGGTTTGGGGGGAGGGGGTAAAAGAGGTTTGTGTGCGAGGGGGTTGGATTTCCAGCAAGCATGCGTGTGTGTATTTGATAGGAGTGAATGGAGACAAGTGGTTTTTAATACTTGACATGCTGTTGGAGTGTGAGCAAAGTAACATTTATGAAGGGGTTCAGGGGAAACCGGGAGGCCGGACTTGAGTCCTGGAGATGGGAAGTACAGTGTCTGCACTCTGAAGGAGGGGTGTTAATGTTGCAGTTTTATAACTGTAGTGTAAAGCACCCTCTGGCAAGACAGTGATGGAGTGAATGATGATGAAAGTTTTTCTTTTCGGGGCCCCCCTGCCTTGGTGGGAATCGCCGATGTGTTAATAAATAAAAAATAATAAAATCTTGGTTGCATGTAGTTTCATGCAGTTTCATGTCTCTTTATGGATGCAGGCTAAGAGATCCTAGATGCTCTGAGATAGGATTCTAGTAACTCCTAACTTCATCACGTTATGACAAGAAGTGTAACAGGTCATTCTTATTAGTGGCCTGTAGACCCTCAATTTTATGTCATCCTGCAAAGTAAGATTTTCTTTTACAGCATTCAGAATCTATCGACCTGCTTGAGCCATTCAATAAAACAAGACCTTGATCTATGCTGCCTTGATTAACTGCCCGATAACAAGCAAACGGGTTTTGTCTTGACCTTTAAAGCATGGGGGTTTTTTTG